>VRLP01003867.1:0-57178 GCA_009660295.1 Lophius piscatorius | reverse complement strand
TGAAACAGTCCAGGTTCATACAGATGCTTCAATGTGACGATCAGACACACATTACAAGTTTCTGGTTCTGCTCCTTGAATTCCAAGCGTTACTCTGCTTTTAGATCTGTGCTAAACATCCATTCCTCAAATGTCGGTTCTTTCCTCCGTCACACCGGTAACGTCCGTCTTTAAATAGTCCTGAAATGTTGTGTCTTCCAGCTGGAAATAGAGAGGAGCCTGTGACTTTCCTGCAGATTCACAGGATGTGCCAATATTGTCCCACAGTTAGAAATGATAAGAATTTGTAAAATGAAACATTACTCCAGTAATAAAGTCATGGTGAGGATTAACAGTGTCCACAGGCTGAGGTTTCACCGCCGGGTTTGAACAGTGGTCATAATTAGTCATTAGTCATAATAGAAGTCGAGTTTATTCTGGAGTTGAACTCACTTTCTCCTTCCAGGGGCTCCGACCATCTTCATCTCAACGTGGGTGATCACAAAGGCTCTCTTAAAGTATCCCGGGTGAGTTAGTCTTTATCTTTAGTAGGTTGGACCTACTTTCATTGAGGAGGTTTATTTGCTACATCCACATTATAAAGTGAATGAGACTCAAATCAGATTTTTTTTCTTTCTTTCTTTCTTTCTTTTCTTTTTTCTCGCAGTCGATGGTTCATAAATCTAAACAGTTCAGGTTCACACAATGAAATAGGTTTACATACTGAAACAGGTTCATTCAGTGAAACAGTCCAGGTTTACACACTGAGTTCATATAATGAAACAGTCCAGGTTCATATAATGAAACAGTCCAGGTTCATATAGTCCAGGTTAATATAGTCCAGGTTCATATAGTCCAGGTTCATATAATGAAACAGTCCAGGTTCATACAGTCCAGGTTCATATAGTCCAGGTTCATATAGTCCAGGTTCATATAATGAAACAGTCCAGGTTCATACAGTCCAGGTTCATATAATGAAACAGTCCAGGTTCATATTATGAAACAGTCCGGGTTCACACACTCAAACTGGTTCATACATGACTTAAATAAGTATTTAAATGATATCATCTTATAGTATTATACAGTATTTACTGTAATAATACACTTTTGACCAACTAACCTCTTTTACAATAAAAACTATTTCAGTTATATAAGCACTTTCAAGTTTTAAAACACTAAATAATTTATGCAATCAGTCAGTTAAGCGACCAAAAATCAATCATAAAATAAAAAAGCAGCTCACAGGAGTAATTTCCAGCTAAATAAGATATAAACCAAGTCTCTCCAGATCTTTCTCTCGGTCTTCTTCTCTCTGCTTTAGTTGCGTCGACAGCTTTATTTTGAGTGAATTCATTTCCTGTTTCTCTTTTTTTTTTTTTGACAGCTGCTGGGAGATAATTGATGATAATCCGTGGTGGATTATCAAAACACCTATTTTGGTCACCATCATCGTGAGTCACGGCACATCTCCCCGCGACACGCTTCATTTACACTCCGCGTAATAACCGTCACGTAAACCCGTCTCCACTCTGCCGGCAGGTGAACTTCTTCATCTTCATCTGCATTATCCGGATTTTGCGGCAGAAGATGAATTGCCCCGACATCGGTTGGAGGGAATCCAATCAGTACTCGTAGGTTTTCAGGGAGGAATGTAAACATTTAGCTTATCTCCGGTTGAATTTATTCCTTATCAGGTGACATTTAATTCACTATTTATCGGCCGATAAATACGAGCGTTCACAGCTTTGACTCCTAAGACCCGAGGTGTTTTAGAGTGAACGCATGACTTTGCTTCACTTTTTCCAACTTCTTCTTTTTTTTCCCCCTTTTTTCCCCTTTTTAAGGAGACTGGCTAAATCCACTCTGCTGCTGATCCCTCTCTTTGGAATAAATTACATCATATTCGCCTTCCTCCCCGATGAAGTCCACCCACAAGTGAGGATGGTGTTCGATCTCATCCTGGGATCCTTTCAGGTAACGTCACGTCCCAGCTTAGAAGGTGCTGGCACAACGACAGCTTCCTGTCCGGGCAGAAGCCGCGCCGCAAATTAACACCATACGGGCCTTATCTCCGTTTTGACATCGGCAGGATCGCCATCTTGTGTTTTGTGCAGAATGTGGGCCCCAATTAAGGCGGCGGCTCCAGAAGTGACTCATTAAAGTTCTGTCAAACGCCTGTTTGATTAAGCCGATGAAGGCTCTGTTCAGTCGCCACGTTTAATTGTGCATGCTTGAATAATGATGGCGGCTGATTCACTGGGTATTAAATTGAACGGGAGCGCCGAGAGCCAAGTTCAGTCATGCGAACCTCGCGGTGGAATGCATTTCTTCATTTATAACCGTTTCTGCTCAGAATGATATCTCCTGGGAGAATTTCCCAGCGATATAACTGACGAGCCTCCTGTCTGAGCCTGAAGACTCATAATCCTCATAATCTTAGCCTCATTATTCAAACACAAACATTTCCAGCGTTGCTCCAGCTGCACTCTCACACTGGTGTTACACTTTTGCAGCAACTCTCATTAGCCGCTAGCTTTCATCTCCTTCTCTCTCTGTCTTCAGGGTTTCGTTGTTGCCGTTCTGTACTGCTTCATGAACGGAGAGGTGAGTAAAACTTCTCCAGAAGATGTTTGTTGTCCTTTTTAGGTCTATAAATCGTATGTTCTCCACGTCTCCGATGAAGACTGTGTTCTTCATCCTGTGTGTTCCACTCCTCACCTCTCCTTCAGGCGCATCAGTGGGGCAGGTTCAGTCCAGGTGTACACAGTGAAACAGTCCAGGTTCACACATTGAAACAGTCCAGGTTCACACAGTGAAACAGTCCAGGTTCACACATTGAAACAGTCCAGGTTCACACGGTGAAGCAGTCCAGGTTCATACAGTGAAACAGTCCAGGTTCACACAGTGAAACAGTCCAGGTTCATACAGTGAAACAGTCCAGGTTCACACATTGAAACAGTCCAGGTTCACACAGTGAAACAGTCCAGGTGTACACAGTGAAACAGTCCAGGTTCACACATTGAAACAGTGCAGGTTCACACATTGAAACAGTCCAGGTTCACACAGTGAAACAGTCCAGGTTCACACAGTGAAACAGTCCAGGTTCACACATTGAAACAGTCCAGGTTCACACATTGAAACAGTCCAGGTTCACACATTGAAACAGTCCAGGTTCACACAGTGAAACAGTCCAGGTTCACACAGTGAAATAGTCCAGGTTCACACAGTGAAACAGTCCAGGTTCACGCAGTGAACCAGTCCAGGTCCGCACGGTGAAACAGTCCAGGTCCAGGTTGATAAAGAAGATGTTTGCCGTCCTCTTTAGGTCACTAAATCTCATACTCTCTCCCCATCCGGTGTGTTTTAACGCCCCCTCTTCACCCCGTTTGTCCAACTCCTCACCTCTCCTTCAGGTGCAGGCAGAGATCAAGCGTAAGTGGGGCAGATGGATGCTGCAGAGGATTCTGGGTACCAACACAAGATACCAGCAGCCCTCCATAGGCAGCAACGGCAACAACTTCAGCACCCAGATCTCCATGTTGACCAAATGCAGCCCCGCCACACGGCGGGGGTCTGCGTGTGACGAGAACCTCTCTGTCATCTGAAACTACCGTCACGTGACTCGCACGCACCGCTGCGACGCATCACATGACCCTGACGTTTCATTCCTGATGATCATTTGTGTTCAAATCACGCACCGCATTCGAAAAACGCCAGCTGATCACGGAAAAGCTCCTGGAACCAACTTTTCTTTTTTTTTAAAAAGTAAAAAAAACAAAACTTATAGAGTCACAAAAAACTCATTCCAGCTGCGTCAGCCGGGCCGCTTCCAACAAGTAAAACTCTGAAGGCAGGAGGGGGGGGAAGAAAAATCTTCTTCACCCAAATGTGAATTGAAGGGAAATGGAGCTCTTGGCGAGGGTTCGCCATGTGATGTTAAGCAATAGATGGATCAGCCGGAGGCTGGCGTCAGCCTAGAGAGATGTTTATTAAAGGGTGCGTTACACAAGAGGACTCCAAGCACTTAACCTGAAAGCCCATGTTGCCGCGGCGACCGGCGCTAACAGCATTAATGACATTCGGGCGGCGGTGAACGGCGGCCTATGGAGGTTAGCTATAGCATAACCAGCATGGTGGGGGTTCTTACCCGGACTAACAAAGGGCGCACGCTCCAATGAGTTATTGCTGGATAACATTCCAGAGGTGATACTGAAGCTTGTGAGAGATATCTTGAGATAACCGAGGCTTTTAGTTTTTTTTTTTTTTTTTTCTGAGCGAAGTCACTCAGCCCTTTTTTTTTTTTCTTTTTTCCACCATTTGTGAATAAGTATGCGGGGATCGACTTCTAAGAACTGCGCCGACAGTTCTTTCACATTTGTTTCCACTGATTGTGGGGTTATTTTTAAATTATTTGATTTAGAGATGAGATTAATATAATGTATTATATCGTTTTAGCTCTTCGGACTCTTTAGGTGGTCTTTACTTCGGACCAGAAATCTAGGAATTTGGTCCTCTGGCGCCACCAGGGGGTTAAATTTGTAATTTTCTGGAAAACTACTCGGTGTATTGCTGGAAATTTTACTAAATTTACTGTATAAGCTTATCCTGCGTAGGGTCATGAAGGGGGCTGGAGTCTATCCCTGCTGACAGTGGGCCAGAAAAACCCTAGACCTACCTAGGGTTATTTTTATTAGTTCCTACCTAATTCATCAGGGTTGATTCTAATTAGTTACTTTGATTAGTTCCAACTTAATTGATTTGGGTTGATTCAGATTTTTTGCCTTGATTATTTCCAACTTAATATGATTCAACATATTTTCCTTTGATTAGTTCAAACCTAATTTATCAGAGTTAATTCAAGTCGGTTTCTATTATTAGTTCCAACTTCATTTATTGGGGTTGACCACAGTGCGTACGTGCTATAATGACCAATACCATTATAGCACGTAATAAATCAAGTGTTATGTCCAGCACTTACATTTGTCATGTTATAACTGCTAAACTTTCCCATGAGCCTCAGCTGACCTTTGTATTTAGTAATAATCAGAAAACCGCTTACATGCTAAGCTAAGACGGTGAAAACCCTCCAAGCATCGGCATGTTAGCGTATCATTATGACCGTCTTACACAGATTCAGGCTCGGCTGTGTGTTTTAATGTCATGGGAGGTGAGTTGAATGATGTGGCCATGTGATTATTTGAAGCCTCCTGTGGCTCAAAAAAAAAAAAGACTCTTTCACAACTTTATTATGAACAGGCTGTCGCAATGTCACATTGCATCAGGGGGGGTCATGACTGAACTTGGCGTTTACTTCACTTCCCCCTGTTGCGTCGGTGTCTGTAAGCCTGCCATTTGCTCAGAAATACCTCAGACTAATCGTCACACAGAGCTGTTGTATAGGTGAATATGTAAATAAAGAATGTAGGATACGGTTCATAGCGCTGACTCGTAGCGCTCAGGTGTCGACTGAATATCAATGTTTGCATTCAAAACGTTCCTCGCTCATGCTTTCTGTCAATAAAAGTGTCTCGCCTGTGTTGCCGTATGAAATTATTGTGTAAATATGGAGTCCTGTAAAGAACGTGGCGTCAGCTGTAAAGATGTTGTCGAACAAACTGTCAGATGATGTTGAATAAAGACATTTTGCACTGCAGTCGGGCCTCCTGCGTCCTTCAAACCGGAAGATAAAGAAGCCCCAGTGTTCATCTTTTATTTCTGCTTTGAATAAAGCAAATTGTAATAAAGATTTATTTATGAAATAGGGTAACAAAAAACAAATGTACAGATCAACATTTTAGATTTTTTTTTTTTTTCGTAAACTCTCTTGGATTCATTTAAGCACGTATCTGTCTCCCCCTGCTGGACAAAAAAACCAGCAACAATTTGATTCCTCCATCCTTCAGAAATACATTTTCTGTGCTCTCAAGTAAATTTTCAGCCAATATAAATAATGAGTACATTCATTTGTTTCAGTACTAATTTAATGGCACTGTTGTTTCAGTCCATTATAACTTAGTGAGGCGCAGAGTGTTGAGACGAACGGGGAGAACAGTGGCCCCCTCTGCGTAGCTGATCTCCCGTAAAATCCCGGTCCAGCATTTCTCGGACTCGTCATACCTTTAAGGACAAATCAATACGTCAGTGTTCGATGATCGTAAAGCATCAACAAAGAGAATAACATTTTAAAAAAAAATTTTTTTTTACACTTTTTTTTTTGTTGGTGTTGCTCCTTTAATAATAATAAAGGGAATGAATAGAAAAAAAGAGTAACGAAGTTTCATTGTTGGAGTCGTTTAGTTGATGGTTTTTGTCATTGCTGCAAAGTTTTCTTTAGATAATTCTGAATTTATAGAGAGTTTACAGTGTCGCATTTCTGCGACCACATTTTTTTGTAAAATCCAAAATGTCAATATAATCATTTTTTTTCATAATTTTTTTAATAGTTTGGACTCTTTCAAATAAAAAGACAGAAGGAACAAAAAAATGAAAATGTATTTAATTGTTTAAAGAATGACTAGATATGAGAGTTTTTTTTTGTTTTTTTTTGGTGTTGCTCATTTAAATATAATATAGATAATGAATAGAAATGTATAGAAAGTTCATTTTTGAGGTTATTATTATTATTTAGTTTGTGTTCCTTTAAGTACTGCACAAGTTTCCAGTTGGTAAGCAAGACTTTTTCATGTATGTAAAATTCAAAATGTCAAAAATTTGATTGTTGCATAATCAGCAGATAAACTTTGAATTAATCAAATATGACTGGATCTGAATGTTTTTATTTTTTATCTGGACTCATTCCCTTTCATAAATATTAGGAACAAAAATATATTTCATTATTTTTTAAATAACTAGAAATGAGAGGGTATTTTTGGGAGTTTGATCTTTTAATTATAATGTAGGGAATGGATAGAAAAGCATAGGAATATTATCTTTTTGAGTCGGTTATGGTTATTTTGTTAATAAATTCTTGCTTAATTAACACAATGTGCTACGACATTTTGTATATGTATGTAAATTTCATAATGACTAAAAGTAAACTCATCTAATAAACAGTAAACCTGAATAAGTTCCTGTGGCGCTGGAAAAAATAGAAGGCAATCGGTTGCCGCAATTTGAGAGTTTATGAACTCAAAGGTCTCTGAAAATCAGATCTTAAATATTCAGAAGTACAGGTAAGTTGATGGAATGAAGGGCCTCTCACCTCCAGATGTCAGTCATCTCTGTCGGGACGGGCTCCTCGCTGGTCTCACTGGGGATCATGGCAAAGCCCCCCAGAGAATATAAGAAACCCCCCATCGAGATCAGACTGAGAGAGCTCCGCCCCTGAGGGAACTCTGTGAAGTCAGACCACCTGAGGTAGAAAAGCACAATAACACATACACGCACACACACACATACATACACATACATACACACACAGTGAAGTTGGTAAAGTTCTGATCGGGGGGCTCATGTAGGTATGTGGGTCTTCTAATGTTCTTGTCGTCGGTCATAATGTAATGGTGCATAAAATAGTGATGCGTTAAAGTGGGTCCCATGAGAGAAAACGGCCGTCTTACTTGTTGGTGGCGATGTCGTAGACCTCCACAGAGCCGGTGAGGCCGTCGTCTGTGACCCCCGTCACCACGAAGATCTGGTCTTTGTGGACGGTGATCCCAAACAAGGAGCGGGCCTTCTTCAGAGGAGCCAGGTCCTTCCACTCGAACTTGGTGGGGTTGTAGACGCAGGCCCTTCTCATGCATTTCCTGCATCAAACAAACGTGGAGTTGAAACGCGTCATGCTGAAAGTCTCACAGGTGTCATCAGAGAGATTAGGGAGGGGAGGTTGGAGGAGGAGGTAGGCGGGACCATGAGAGTTGCATCATGTGGAGTTTAGTAGAATCCGGATTCAGGATCCGGAGAGGGAAACCAGAAACATATTTTGGGGGAAACCAAGGAAATTGGGAATGGGAAGTCCCTCTGATGTGCTCCTGACTAACCTTCTCTCCTCTTCTCTCCAGCGCTCACCTCCACCTCTCCAGGGTTTTCCTCCAGCTGCTTACAATGTCCTCCACAAACATCATAGTCCACGGAGACTCCTGCCTGACCTCATCTGTCAGCCTGGCCATCACCATAGCAAAACAAGAAGGGGCTCAGAGCCAATCCTTGGTGCAGTCCCACCTCCAACTTGAATCCATCCGTCACCTCACCGCTGTCATACTGCTCTCATACTCCAGACTTCCTGATGTAATCCCACAATTCCTCCCTCGGCACTCTGTCGTACGCTTTCTCTAAATCCACAGAGACCCAATGTGGATTTGGACCTTCTCCAAACTTCTCCATCAGCCCTCACAAAGCAAACATCTCATTCGTTGTTTTCTCTCTCGCCACGAAACCAAACCGCTGCTCACAAATTGCCACCCCTTATCTTAGCCCAGCTTTCACGACTTTTTTTTTTCCAGATCTTCATCGTGTGGCTCATCAGCTGCTGCTACAGCTCTGAACATCATCCTCATTCTTGAAGATCACCACCAGAACACTTTCCCCCCCCATTAATCTCCTACACAGTGTTGTTAGTTTTTGAATGATTCCGAATGCATCAATAAATGGTCAAATACCCTCCAGGTTTTGGACCGTTAGGAACGTCACCTACTTGCTTTCAGACTTTCCTCCAATGACGTACACCAGACCTTCGTGTGATACGGTTCCGTGGCCGTACACCTTGTAGGGCAGAGGGTCGGACTCTCCCCATTTGAAGGACCTGCAAACATGGAGGAGATAATGATGGTTTGATAAAGCAGTGAAAAGTATGAATAGTAATTCAAAGAATGAATAAAATAATAATGCTTCATAGCCAAAACAATCTCCAAACGGAAATTACTTTTTGATAGAATCATTCATCATCATCATCATCTTGCTGACAGCAATGAAAAGTATATGTTCTGTCTAATAACTTCTGACTGCATATAAACATTAATAAACCTATAAATCCATTTATAAACGCAGATGGCACCCTTTAAAAAATTAGCAAATTTAGTGCAAAAAATGTTCTTTCATTCAAATTATTGACAAAAATCTCTCCTTTTTTTCCGAGTAACAATTAAAAAATATCATATCCTTTACGTAAAACAAATATTTTCTCGTAAACGTGTCGGCACACCGATGAAATCCTTTAATTAAAGGGTAACTGAGGCGTTTTTTCCAGTCCCATTTTATTTCTTTCGCTTCACTTGTTTGATCAGGAACTCTGAATCGGTGAACAACGACTTCCTGTTTTACTGGGGTATAAATATGAGGTGACACAGGCCTGACTCTCTTTGAGAACACAGCAATGTTGTGCAAAGAAAAGTTGTAGAGCTGTACAAATCTGGCAAAGAAAAGAGAAGAAGAAATCTCTCAGCTGTTCGACATTTCAGTTTGAACAGTGGGATCAATAATTGAAAAGTTTAAAGCGACAGGAGAGGCATGGAAGAGGACATGTCTGCAAACCTACCCCATACACTGTGGGAATGATGGTTTGACTTGCAAAAAACTTTTTGGCGACAAACCTCTAAGATGGCTGTGGCGTAGCAAGAAAGAAAGCCATAGAGAAAAGCCCCTCATACCGACTGTGAAGTATGGTAATGGATCTCTGATGCTGTGGGTCTGTTTTTCTCCCATACGTCCTGATCATCTCGTTAAAGACATGGTTCCATAGAATCCATCAAATACCAGCAGGTATTGGATGAAAACCTGAAAGCCTCTATCAGGAGACTTAAAGTGGGCCGTGATTGGACCTTCCAGCAGGACAATGATCAGAAACATACCTCAAAATCAACCCAAGAATGGTTCAGAGGTCACAAAATAGAGGTTCTGCCAGGACCATCCAGGTCACCTGACCTAAACCCCCACAGAACTCCTGTTGGATTTGCTGCAGAGGAGAGTCCACAAGCGTGGACCTCAGAATCTGGGGAGTTTCTGTCTGGAGGAATTGTCTCCGATCTTCTCCAGGTGTTCTGAAAACCTCATCACAACCACAGAAGGAGACTCTAACACAAGTCAACTATCCACACTTACTGCCTGTCATAGATCATGACTGAGTCCAGGGCGTGCTCTCCGTCTTTCATTTCCTTCCCGCCAATAACAAAGATGGAGTTTTCGGCTTCAGTCAGGCCAAACAGACAGCGAGGGTTGGGCTGTGAGGGCATCCCTAACCATTCCGAGCTCACCGGGTCCAACTGGGAACAAACGTACGTGATGAAAGAGGAGCGAAAGAATCCTGCACCAAACATTATTAGAGAAATTCAACAAAAAGTGATACATGGATGTTCTTGAGTCGTACGCTACCTGCAGGAAGTAGGAGCTGAAGGGTTCATCTTTATCCTCCTCGTTGTAGAGGATTCCCCCGACAACAAACACCTGGTTCTGGTCCGTCACCAGGCTGCAGTGGTTCTTGGGAATTTCTGTAGACTCTGACACCACAAAGCATTCATTTCCTACCGGGTCATAGGCCACAGTACCTACGTCACCGATCATGAGTATGAGGTCCAGCTCAAACATCCCAAAGCGAGGATTGTTGTTGAGTATACCGGGCAGGTACCCTTCTTCCCCATCCTCTTCATCCTCATTTCCTTCGCCCCCTTCTGTTTTGTCGCTGCCGGGCTTCCTGGGCTTTGGGAGGCGTCCTCTGTAAGCATCCTTGACCAGCTCCAGGTCCTTCTTGATCTCCTGGCTGAAGCGGAGGAACTGGTGACGCTCCACTTTCTCTTTGAAGTAATCCAAAGGTATGAGCCTGAAACGGATGCAGTGCAGAAGCTCCGGCAGGTCCTTCACGCGGTTTGTCTCGTCGTGTCTCAGCCAGTCCATCAGGGATTCAAACACCACCTCCTCCCGCTCCACATTGAGGGCGTCCGAGGTGATGATGATGGCCAGCTCGCTGGGGCCCAGCTGCAGGAAGTCCTGGTCTCGGACTACAACCTGGTAGCGCTCGCAGATGAACTCCCTGGCGGCCAGAGAAAGCCTGGGACAATCCAGCAGCAGTCCCAGCCTGAAGATAGCCAAGCAGTTTCCCAGCACCAGCTTCTCCTGGAGGTAGGACACACAGACGGAGAAGATGGAGGGGATCTGGTACATGTTAGCAACCATGAAGATGTCCTGGACGTTCTGCTCCGTCAGATTGATGTCAGAGGTGTACAAGTAGCGCAGGATCATCCCCATGACGCCGGGCTCCACATCTTTCAGGACGATTTCACGCTTCTGGCTCTCCTCCAGGTCAGCCAGGAACATGGCCTTGAAGAAGGGGCTACTGGCCGCCAAAACCAAGCGGTGGCAGGGGAACTCCTTGTCCTGAACTTTGAGGACGCAGTCCACAAACTTATCGTTCTCCAGGAGGTCACACAGTCCGTCCTGGAGGAGGGTCTGCTGGTACATCCGAGGCTGCTCCGCCGGGTCTATCGTCAGGGCAGCCATTCTGCTGGGTTGTCCTGGTTGGGTTCTGTGGGCAGCCTGCTTACTCCCCACAGACGGGCAGGACTGTGGGCGTCCTCGAGGCTGCTCAGATTGCCTGTGGATAGTTTTCAAGGGGTTGGTTGGAGGGTGGCTGCAGCTGTCCGTGGCTGTCAGAGGTATTTATAGAGAGGAGCCTCACAAAGCTGAGGAATCCTTTCTGTTGGAGAGGATCTATCCACTCCTGCCCCACACAGACCCCCACAACTCCCTCAGCTGAGGGGTGACAGCGTGTTAAATATGGCAGAACAACTCACCGGACAATAATAGACACTATTATTACTCTGATAGTGTCTGATAATTATTCAGAGTTGTTGCGTCCGTTGATATAAATAGAGAGCGTGAGTCCGCTGACAGTTTCCGTTCACCACATGTCACGAACGTCAGCGGAGGTACGCTAACGCATATATGGTCTAAAGGTACGAGGGGTAAGTGGAATATAAAGCATCTTAGATAATAAACTTCCTTTGACACCATATGTCGTAAGAAAAACATTATTAGCCATGAATCTGACTCATCGGATAAATCTGGATGCCTCATCATCATCATATAACCGTGAACCAGAATTGTTGTTCCGATTAAAAGATTCAAACACCAGGATTATACAAAATAATGGTTTTATTATCAGGTTAATGTAACTTCAGATTCATTTATTATTATTATTATTCATTTATTATTCATTTATTATATCCCTGAAAGGTCTAAAACTATATCATGGATCATTTTTTTTAATTTTACACCCACATAGACCTGAGTGTGAGGAAGAACTGGATTGATTTTGGTTGGTTGTATATTTCCAACACTAGGAGGAGCTTTATCTGCAGAAGTTGTCGGTCCATAATTTCTTTAAAATTGGTTCGATTTAGTCCAAAATGTGAAGCCTATGAATCGATTTGATGAGATACGTCGTGTTTATTTCCTTAGATTTAATCTGAGGAGTTCAATCTATATTTCTTGTACTAAGAAGGGGATTGGGGGCTTTCAGGGACATGTCCGTTCTGTAGGCGATGACAGCGTAGGCCTACTTCTTTAAGAATGAAGATGAAGATGTCACACATATACACACGTACACACATACAGACACACGCACACGTACTAACAGACACACTGACAAACACACACACACATAGGCATACACACAGACACACACGCACACACATAGTACTAACAGACACACTGACATACACACAGACACACACACACAGACACACACGTAGTAAAGTGAGTAAAGTTCTAATCGGCGTGAGTGTGACGTGTGCAGACATGTAGGGCTTCTATTGTTCTGGTCATTCGTCATAATGTAATGGCACATGGATCACAGCCCGGTTCGGTCAGACGGCGCCATCTTGTGGTGATATAAGACAATGCATCACTGACGTACAAAAAATAAACAAAACAATACTTCAATTTTAATCTCCTCCTCAAATTGCTATATATATATATATATATATATATATATATATAAAAACTCTTACTTGACACTTTTTTTTTTTGGGATGAAACAAAACTTTATTTCAAATCCAACATTGAAATGAAAACCTTCCAATAAAACCCTCTAATCTGCACAATCTCTCAGTCAGGATGAGAATGTTCCGGACTCTTCGCCAGGATTTATCTCTGGTAGCCTGAGGCTGAGGACCCGGGCTCACTTACAGTAATCCAGACAGTATGGTGTTGGATCGAATCCCAAACACGTTCTCTATCCCTCACCATGTTACTCCTTTTATTGCTCAATGACAGGAGATTAAATATACGTTAAAATCAGCTGAAAGCTTCGTGGAGGACCCCACCTCCCACCCACAGCACCATTTGTTGTTTTGCTTTTCTCCTTAAAGTATGGAAGCTGAGAACGGCCATGAATAAATTATTTTTAAATTATTATCGTTATCTCGGGATAATGGGATAATTATCCGGGGAGAGAAAACAAGCGCCCATATTGCTTTTACCCTGGCGACGGCGCGAGCGCGACCCGGGAAATAAACAAAGCCAAAAATATGAGAATAACAATGGATGAAAACAACAAACAAACCTAATAATGACATAATGATACACATGACCCAAAGCAACAACAATCTAAATATATTATTCTTGCTGAAGAAGTGACTTTTATCCACCAAATCGCCCAACTTGACTTCTGGTGTCGCCATGGCAACGTTTCACACTAATCCCAGAGCAGCCACAAAAGCAATTTCTGCTTGATTTCTGCGGATGTTTTTTTTTTATCAATAACAGAAACTCCTTTGTCAATATTATCACTTGTTGTATTCATAATGTGGATTAAGGATTTATTCGGAGTCACATGACCCCACGACACGGAAGTTAAGCGAAGCCCAGCAAATATGAGAAACGTCGGGTGATCCTCGTCATACATAAATTAAAACGGTAATGAAACCCCTTGAAAAACATTCAGAATTCTCACTAACATGAGAAAAAGGGTCACGATGATCATCTGGAGATAATAGCTGCTTGTTTTCTGGTGATAAAGGGTTAATTATCTCCTCATCACAAAATAACGGCACCAAATAATTATTTGTCACTATGGCCATTCTCAGCTTCCATAGAACTTTATATCGCAACCTAATGTCAAGTTTTTAACCCTTTCAGATTGGTTAAACTTTGCTGTGAGAAGGCTAAATGAACCTGACTAAAATACTTAGAATGGAAATGTTTGTTTTTTTTGTAGTAGTAATCAGACACACAGAGTAAAAGTTACTTATGACGTTAAATAAAGCCTCGTGAAACATTTGACCTCTCATTTACTGAACAATCTTCTGTGCTGATAAGATACAAATACAAAATG
The DNA here is from genome assembly GCA_009660295.1 of Lophius piscatorius. Classification (NCBI taxonomy): domain Eukaryota; kingdom Metazoa; phylum Chordata; class Actinopteri; order Lophiiformes; family Lophiidae; genus Lophius; species Lophius piscatorius. The sequence continues at coordinate 42,937 of VRLP01003867.1, read as the reverse complement.
CACCATCGGTGGGTCTGTGCCAAAGGACATGGCGATTATCTACAGCAAGTACACTTGTGGATTTTTCACAGTTCAAAGCAACACTGTCTTTTTTTTTTTTTCTTTTTGTCTTTTTCACTGTCTCTTTATTCTGCTTTTTCTTTGCCGCCGTCGGCGGGCTTCGGCGGCTCGGGGTCGTCAAGCAGGGCCTGCCGTCTCTCCCGCTCCTTGACCAGCTGAACGCCGCAGTAGGTCACCAGCAGCACCGACAGGGAGGACAAAGGGAAACCTGGAAGGAGGGGAAAGAAGAGAAGGAGAAGAAAAGACAACAGGAGAGCGTGACTTTAAAGGAATGCAGCTTCCATTGTGTCACGCCGTGAGCGGACGTCTTAAATAGGAGATGATCCTGTGAACAGCCTCCGGCGCCCCGATGGATTACAGTCTTAGCTCTTGGCGTGAAAAAAACAAAACAAAAACAACAAAGAGGATGGAAAGTAAGGTGATATCTGAGAAAGATGGTGACACTTGAGATTCTGCTTTTGATGTCGGTCTCTGATCTCATCTGGATCCACGTGACAACAAAGCCGTAGAATTGAACCCAAGGTCGCACACTTTTTTTTCTTCTTCATTCTTTTTATGTCATAGAAAGCTCCGTATAACAGTTTGTTCCTTGTTTTTTTTAACTCAAGTTCAAATTTTTGCTCATTTTCAGCTTGTTGCAGACCTTTCCCGGTTATATTAAGTTACATAATTCTGTTTAATAAGTCCTCCCAGGCTTAAATACTCAATAGGCATTATTAATACCTCCTCTGTGATCCCTTTGGCATGTGGTGTCCCCCAGGGCTCGATCCTTGGCCCCTTACTCTTTAGTATATACATGCAACTACTGGGTCATGTTATAAACTGGTTCAGTCAAGTGATACACAATTTTTTCAATGAGAAATAGTGACTCAAAATGTGCTCAACCAAACATCTGAGCAGGACATTACGGGGTTAATAACAAATTCATATGAAACAAGTTATGAAAACAATGTTGTATTTTCACGTTGTGAAACCTAGAGTTACATTTTACATATATAAATATATAAAATTCTATAAATTACGTTTTTTCAACCTTCCATTTATATCCCCTATAATCTTTCTATAAGGAGAAATAGGCGTTATATATTCAATCAAGGCTGATCTTCCTGTTTGCCTTTAATTCAGTCGGTTAATTACTTAGTTATTACACTGCACTGCAAACTCTTGTATTTCTAATATTTATTCAAATGTGTACCTAAATCAGTTTAATCTGTAAATGCTTTTTTCTTTGTTTAATTAAAAAGAAAATTTCATTCATAGGATTTGGAAAAGCACTTTTAATCGCCTTTTTGTACAAAAATACCTGCATTTGTTCTTAATCTGTTTCACTTTGGAACTCAACTCAACATAAAAATGATTATTACTATTATTAATTAGATACCTTTGAAAATCAGTCGTCTTCCCACCAGTTTGGCAAACTCCAAACTGTTCAGCGAGAGAACGTTGTAGAGGACGATGGCCCAGAAGTTGGCGGCATTGAACAAACCCCGGATCCTGCGAGACATGGCTTCACCCATCATCCTCTGGATTCAACAGGGGCATAGATACGTTAGGAGAAAGGACACAGAGCCCACCTTCACAGACGGATTGAGGATCGAAGGAATGATTCATCTCACCTCGATGAGAGAAAACGGCGGAAGGGAGAAGAATTTGGCCACCCACAGCTCAAAGTTGAGGCCGAAGCAGTTGAAAAACGACCAGATGTAAACCAGCTCACACGGGCCCAGCCACAAGGTGGTGATGGCAAAGGTGCAGAAGGTCGCCAGGAGCTCCTTGAAAATTTTCTCATGATCTCCACCAATATAGTCGTAGACATACCTGGACAAAAAAAAGTCAAGTCAGACTCAGCGTGATGAAGAATCCCCCGTCATCCTTCGCATACTGCAGGTTCTGTCGGTTAAACCCGGGACTCAAACTCACTTGCACAGCCAGTCGTTGATGCCTCTGTCAAAGTGCCTGAAAAAAGACATTTTGAACATTTGAATCCAAATTCATCGCTCGGCGAGGTCGACGTCGATTTAATTACGATTTCTGTTGAAAAAACGGGTCACACGTACGTCTCGGCGAAGACGTAGAGCATGGTGATGCACTTTGGAGGCTGAGGAGGGTCCAGGTGGTCCAGAGTCGCCACCGTGTTGATGAAACCAAACATCACCGCTGCTTTCACCCAATCGTACACCAGATTGGAATACGCCAGACCGGCTGCAAAGGTGCACAAGGAGAGGAAGCAGGTTTCCCACAGGTACGTTAACGACAGATAGTAGTAGAATAGATAGAAGGTGATTTTGATATAAATGCCAAACTGTTGGTTTGATTTAGTCCTGATTTGGTGCATATGAATCAACTCAAGGAGATTTTGACTCTAATAGTTCATACTTGCTTTGCCGACATACCTTCCTAACTATCATATTTTACTTTATTAGTTCATATTTGGCCCACTAGCTTGAGCTCTTTTTTCCAAAATACATTGATTTTCAAACATAATTTCCAAACTGTTGGTCTAATTTAGTCCAAATTTGGTTCATATGATCATCTCAAGGAGATATTTACTCTTAATAATTCACATTCTGCCAACTAACGGGATTTCTTTTCACGAAGAACACTGATGTTCAGACATAACATGAATCTTATTCCAATAATTCATATTTTGCCCACTAGTGGAAACTCTCTTTTTACGAAAAAAAACCCCAAACTGTCTTTTGGACATAACGTCACATTTAGTGCGAGGAGTTCAATCAAAGGGATTGCATGTACAATGCAGGGGATTGAGGGCTTTTTGGGGATATAAATAGCAGAATTTGCGACGTAGTCAAGATGGAAACTGTGAAAACTGACCCAGACACCAGTCAGAGAGCTTGGTGACCAACTTCATGTCACTGGGGATGGTCAAGATGTAGAGGTAGTGGAAGACGACGTCTACCACCATAATAACTCCCAGATGCAGCAGGGCCTTGGTGGTGATGTTCCACATCTCCCTCTCCTTACGCGTCAGCTGGATGTTGTTTGCCTGTGTCGTTAAAACAGTTTTATCGGAGGAGCCAGTCAGGAGTTACTGATGCATTCTGGGGTTTTTCCTTCAGCTGCTGCAGTTAGAGCTTCTGAGACAGAGTCTAGTGTTACATCAATGCTGGTAATAATGTAAATACATATACATGCATATATATATATATATGTCTATATATATCTATATAGACATATATATGCATAAACATATATAGATGCATGGATGTGTATGTATATGTATAGATATAGATATGTCTAACTCTAGATCTAGACCTCTACCTCTACAGCTGTTTATAACCAGATGAGTCACCACTGCATGATTTTTCAAAGGTTCTCATTGGTCGGCCCCCGATTCAGTTGAATCTTGGATCCTCACCTGGGCGTGAAACCTGTCAAAAGTCATGATGGGTCCAAAGAAGAAGAAGGGGAGGTAGAAGTTGTATTTCAGAAGGTCGCAGAAGGAGTAGTTTCCGTCCTTCTTCTCACAGTTCTCTAAGGCAAAGCTCATGCAGCGCATGATGCTGAAGCCACAGCCTCCATAGAACAGGATGTCTTGCAGGCCAAAGGATCCGGTCACCAAGGATTCCTGAAGGAGGAGACGACCCGACGCTCAAACATCATTCTGCATAGGGACTGGACTTTATTTGACTTTATTGTTGCACATCCAAACAAGCACTTAAAAATGTTACAACCCCCCGCAGACATTACTTCTGTTGTTGTCATGGTTACACACGGAGTGGCTGTGACTAAATATTCTTACACTAGATAACAAAGTTATTTCGCTGTAACAATGACACAACATCACTTTTTATATTTCATATGACTTTGCCGTATATCCTGATGTCATAAATATATTTAATATTATTGGTTTTGATACTGAGTTACCTGACTTAGCACCAGTTCTTTGCTTTTCGAATGCCTTAGCACCTGCTCCTGGCTCTCTGAACTGGTGCCAGACAAGCACCAACTCTTTGCTGGTCCAGAACCAAGAACCGATTACATTATACTGTGATGTGATTGGCGTGGCTCTGACTTGGCTTCTTACCAATGGAAAAGCGAACAGGTCCTCAGGATGCGAGCGAGTTGAACCAAGTAAGTACTGCCACTAGCACCAGCACCGTACTAGCACCAGGTTATTTTTTGGTGGAAAAGGACCCTTTCCACCAAAAATAACCTGGTGCTAGTGGCAGCACTTGCTTGGTTCAACTCGCGCATCATCACTAAAAAGCAAATAACTGGTGCTAATTCAGGCTCTGGCTCCAAATTAGCCCTGGAACCAGCTCGGTAGAAAAGGGTTATCTGAGACCCTGGGCCTTTCAGTGTGGAGTTGCATGTTCTCCTAATGTCTACATGGGTTCTCCAGCTTCCTCCCACAGGAGAAAAACTTTCACTGTAGGTGTATGAGTGACTCTAAATTGCCTGTAGGCGTGACTGTGGAAGGTTCTTTGTCTCTTTCATTCTTGCATTCTCCGTTCACACGCTCTCACACCCTGGAATCACCCACTCACCTGCCAGGAGTTGTAGGGCTCCAGCTTGATGGAGGCCAGCGTAGCCAAACCGGCCGCAAAGCACATCCACTTGCTCTTAACCAGGGCGACGCTGTAGAGCACGATGCAGTGAGACAGAACCAGAGCCATGAAGGTCCATCCCATGGTGACCAGCACTGCCAGCCCACCGTACAAAGCAAAGATAAAGGATCTGTGCTGTGGGTAAAGAGGGGCCAGCGTCAGTGTCAACATTTCTCTACCAGTCATAAACGAATGCAGCACAGGCGAGTGATGTTAGGAGGAGAAGACGGTCCAATCAACACTCATGGGTTTGCTTCATGATGGAAAGATTAACTAGTGAAGATGGAGCTAACATGTAGAAAATGAAACGTTTGAATGAAAGACGTGACAAATGTCAGGAAAAAGATTCAAGTTTATTTGTGTTACCTTACATCCATCTATACCAATCTTCATTGCAAACATGGAACAAGACAGAAAACATGTTTAAAAGGAGAGGAAGTGTTTTAAAGATGTGTACTCAAGAGGAAACAGGGGTTGGTGCACTCAACAGATTAACTAACGGAACACTCGTGCTCGTGCATTAACTAAACCAGACCCACACCCAAGTCCCTGACAGAGAGGATTTATCCCCTGCATTGTACAAGCAATTTCCCTGATTGAACCCTTCAAATTTAATGAAGCCCCCCCCCCCGATGAGTAAAATATGGATTAATAGAGTAAAATGTGATGTATAGTACAAGATAAATCTCTTCAAGTCGATTCAAAGTACCAACTTAGGACCAAATCAGACAAACGGGTAGGAAGTTCTGTCTCAAAAAACCTATTTTTCATAAAGAAGCTCCCCCTAGTGAGTAAGATATGAATTACGAGAGTAAAATAATGTATAATCAAAATAGATCAGTTTGAATTGATTCATACTTTGGACTAAATTTGACAGTTAGGAGGTTATCTACACAATACAGTATTTCTTGTGAGAAAAAGTGAAATATGATCCAAATCTTAGACATTTATATAAGATGGATCGCCCTGAATTGATTCAAACGCACCAAATTTGGACTAAATTTGACCAGCAGTTAGGAAGTTATGCCTGAAAAACAATGTTTCTTGTAAGAAAAAACTACCTTGAGTGATTAAAATATGAACTGATAGGGTAAAATCTGATGTATAGTACAAGAGAACTCAAACTTTGTACTAAATTTGACTAACGGTTAGGGAATCACATCCAAAAAACAATGTTTTTTATAAAAGGTTCCTCCTAGTGAGTAAAATATGAACTGTAAGTGTAAAATATGATATATATACAAGATATTTCCCCCTGAGGTGATACGTTTGCACCCAATTTTTACATTCAGCACAAGGCCTCACAAAATTCTTACATTTAATGTATTCATATGATTTTTTTAAATAGAATCTCGTCGCCTCTTGGACTGGAGTTCACTCACATGTGGCAAAAACATGCACACAAACGCCCACACTGGTACCTGTATGATATACAGTTTACAGGTATAATACATGCCACGACACCTGCAGGCAGGTGGATTACAGCGCAGGCAGGCTAACGGACATTCCCACAAGAGCACGCACCTTTGGAGCCAGCAGGGTGAATATCTTGGCAAAGATAACGTGACCAGTGAGAGCAAAAAGGATATGATTGCGGAATGTAGAGAACCACATCATCCATTCGAAGTCGGCAACATCCTGGGGGGCAGGAAGACATGTTTAGAGCAAATGACAGAAAAAAGTCTCCTTCTCACGATGGGATCATAAAAAAAGAGACAAATACCATTTTCCTGCCAAAGTAATGCCATCCTGGTTTGACGCTTTCTTTGAAGGCCCTTCTGTCGACGTTCTCTGAAGAAGCAAAAGGAAATACAGACAGTATGAGCCGAAACCAAATGTACGCCGTCTGCGTCAAACCCAATCATCATGCTGAGAAACCCGGTACCGGAGGGTCAGAAGGTCGAGTAGCTTCGGTGGGATTTTTCAATCTCTCACGATGAATTTAGTGGCTTTGATAACATAAAGTATTACATAATGTCCTCTTTGTGGAGATTTTCTATTATTTGAGGCTGACACTCATGACATAATCTGCTTGTAGGAGATTAGTTCACCGCAAAACCTCAAAAAAAATCCTGACCCAGAAATGATGAATGGAGCATCAAACTGGGCCTACGACGGCAGGGGTGTATCACCGAAAAGCCTCCAATCCCCTGCGTTGCACAAGCAATCCCCCTGATTGACTTCCTCAATTAAATTAGTTTTTCATAGAAGTCTAGTACCCTAGTAAATAGAATATAAATTATTAGACTAAAATATGATATAGGTAGACACAAAATTTGGACGGAATCGGACTAACAGTTAGGAAAGTATCTCAGAACAAGCTCCGCCTACTGAATAAATTATTATCTTTTATAGTAAAATATAATAAATACAAGATCATCTCCTCTAGTCGATTCTTCTGCATCAAATATGGACAAAATTAAACCAACGGTTGAAAACCAAATCTTTTGGGGATGAAGCTCCCTTTAGTGTCAGACACATAAAACCAACTCTTCTCTAAATCAATCCAGTTCTTCCTCGCACTAATGTCTAATGTGGGTATAGAATTTGAAAATGATCCATGAAATAGTTTTTGGACTTATCATGTTAACTGGAAGTATTGCGAAGGCGGCGAGGATGATTCCATAAGGCGTAAATACATATATATATATATATGTTTATATATCTATATGAAGAATAAACAATAAGTGGGATTAACAGTCAGAATAGTGGCAGTGATGTTGAAACATTTCAGCATCAAATGCGATCGGCAGGCGCCTCAGTAGCTCTTAGAGCTTTGCCTGATTATACTAATGGCCATGAAAAAGGCGAGGCGGGTCGGGGGAAAGCCTCTTACTTCTGGGAACGGGGCCGGGCTTTTATTACGAGTTCACGGCGCTGTTGTCGCAGGGAAAAATGCCCATAAACAGAGATGAAAATGACCGTTTGAAGAATCAGAGATTAAGAAAGAGAATCGGGACACATTGATGAGCGACTGCACAGACCGACCGGACAGAACCACTCAGAAAATCCCACTGGGTCCATAAATACCAGCCTGTGATGAGTTTAGTGTCTCGATTCTTGCAAATGTTTTTCAGAATTTCAGGTTGAATGGTTTGAGACCGGTTGCGTCTGTGTGAATAATTCCATCGGGATTATAATCACCAGAGTAATTATAGCATCTTTAAATTGTCTTCGTATTAATAGGAGCGTGCAGGAGGTCCTAAGATGTAGAAAATCAGGTCGTTAGTTAATTAGGCGGAATCTAGGAGGAGCTTTGTCTCCAAAGGCTTTGGCCATAATTCCACAAGCTTATGAATCGCTTTGAGATCTATCTTGTAAATATCACATTCTACTCGAGCACAAATTTCTCCAAGGTTAGGAAACAGATTAGAGTGATGAACGTTCAAATCCAACTTCTGAGATCCTTCACTGGATTTTCACTTAAGTCACCGTCTTCCTCTTCTGTGAAATCTCACCTTCACCTCATGTGGACAAATAGTTTCCATCCTTGAAGTGGGTTTGCCAAAGTCTGAAGCGGAATATTTGAATAAATTAAGAGACGTAGACGTCTAAAAGGACGTTTTTGCAGACTTTTAAATCACATTTCTATGATTTTAATCAAAAATATATTGCAAAAAAAATGCAACAACTTTAAAAAAAAGGTGTACCACAGGGATTTATCGTGGGACGTGTTCTTTTTTTTCTTACAAATAATCCTTCTTCTGAATGACTTGACATGAATTTTTCTCTCATTCTCATGTTTAGTTCTATGCAGACAACACTGCTCTATGCATGTATATGTATATTGTATCATAATAACATGCATGTATGTGTTCAATTATTCAACACATTCCTCAGTGGGAGAATATCTCCATCAGGAGTAAAAATTACCAGAGTAATTATAGCGTCTTTAAATTGTCTTCATATTAATGGGAACACGCCGGCGGTTCCTATGAACACATTCATCTCTTCAAATCTTCCAGAGCTAAAGAGAGCAGAATTATAAGTGGGAATGTTGTTTTTTAAGTGGATTTTATGAATAAATTCCTTTTGTTTGCATGGTAAGTGGTTTTTCAGTGACATTTATGTGGATTGGAAGTGCCGACTGGACGATTATTACTGCAATAATTGGATTAGAGCAAATTTTCAATCAACTCTTGTGTTCTGCAGCTGCGTGTACGACCTCCGAGTCACCGTCCCCGACGGCTTATATGTGCTTTGGACATACAGTATCCTGACGTGTCGTGCACTCACCACTTGAAGCTTCAAATATCCAACTGCCTGCCCATATCAAGGCCACGCCGAGTACAGCTGTGTAGAGATACAGCTCATATCTGGGGAGAGCAGCCTTGATCCCCATGGTGAATCTGCACACTGGAGGCCTAACAGGTCGAAAAAAGCAACCATGCACACGATAATTAGACCGGACAGACGAGCAGCAGGAGTGTGAAGACGATATAGACACATCTGACAACGGTACGGTGAGTGGTGGTGATGGTTTAGGTTGGTTTGAGCGATTTAGAGGGTTTTCTGGGTGAATGTGACGCCATTGTGACAATATTTAAAAAATGTAATGTCTTCTTCTTCTTCTTCTTCTTCTTCATCTTAAGGCTGCTTCCTTCCTGGGTTGCCACATCGGATCACATGTTCCAATCCATAGGTTGGTACCCTGCTGGCGTACTGTACCTGTAATAGAATTAGTAAACCCTGGCCCCAACCGATCCGGTTGGGATATCAGTTTTGTGTTCCACCTATGGATTTACCATATATTTTAAGCCGGATACCCTTCCTGACCCTTCCCATTTATCTGGGCTTGGGACCAGCACTAGAGGAGCTCCAGCTTCTTTCACCCAAATTGAAGTACGGATCAGGGCTCCACAGAAGAAGAAAAAAATAACTAGGAGCCATTGGCTCCAAAACCCAAAGTATTAAGGAGCTAAATGAAATTTTCAGGACCCAAAACATATTAATGTCATAGTACAATGTTAAACATCTGCCTTAACCTTTTCTTTCCCTCATGTACCGTCCGCCTTTGTTTGTCCTGCGTCCCATTCCTGCTTATTCAGGTTATTCGGAGTCCGTATGTATGTCTATGTCTGTATCTCCCACCCCCACAATGATACAATCCCCGGCGTTTTTTTAGTTTTTTACTGTCACCATGCTTCTTCCCTGTTTCTTTGTAATGAAATGAAAGAAATCTGGAAATTAAAAAAATACGTGCCTCATGTAAAAACAGACTAGGGTGGCCGCGGCAAAAACCAATCAGCACATGTTCTCCATACCAGAAACTGACCAAGGTGTTTTAAAGAGGCGGTGACATTTTACTAATAAGCCTTTGGGTTCAACAGGGCAGAGTGACTTAAATAGTAGGCCTACTGCAGCGCTCTGGCTCCTTGGAATCAGCACCGTCAGCTGCGCAACCCTACCTCTCCTTCCTATTATAGCTCTAGCAGTTGGTCCGCTGTATGGCGGGGCAGCTGCAGTGCTATGTGATCTGAGAGGGGCCGGGGATTCACTTCACAGAACACTTAACATGGACTGGAAAGACCCAGAATGGGGCATCGGAGAATGAAAACAGGCTACTTTTCAGTGGAAGTTGGTAGTAGGAGTGTTAGTGTGTGTGTGTGTGTGTGTGTGGGTGTGTGCCAGGTTCATGTTACACACTTTGGGATGAAGATAAAAGAGTTGCACTAACAAGTTTAGTCCACACAAAAGTGTAACCATGGTTAAGCAGGACCCCAGCGAAGCGTCCTGCATACAAAATGAGCAGCGGTATTTGGCTGCTTCTGTCAGTGACTCTTATATTTAACCCTTTGTAGAAATAAAACAGATGAATTTTCACCAACCTTGTGTCCTCTTTGCACTCAAGCTGATGGCAGCAGTGGTGACGGACCCACTCTTCGATTAAAAAAAATAAGTTAAGGGGAAAAGAAAGGGTGGCTGTGGTCGCAGCAGGTTTTCTAATTCATCCGCCTTGTGGGGGGCTCGCCGCTGCCTGCGATCACCAGCCACTCAGGATGTTGCGGACTCAACGAAAGGAGGAGGTGGTGGAGGAGGTGGGGGATATATTTATCTTTCACTACCGCACCACAGTGAGGGGTGGTCCACAGCGGACCCATCAGATCTCAGTGCAGCACACCAACACCGGGACATGAGGAGGAGAGCAACTGCATCAGTCAATAAAGCACAAAGGCAAATGTTAAAAAAGGGTTTTACTATTTTTTAACGTTTTTTTTTTTTTTAATCTGCTCAGGTTACATGAAGAAGGTCATAAAAAAACATCTGAGGAATGTAGTGATGCATAGTTTGTTTTCCATCATGTGTTCGAGTTTTTTTTTAAGTCCTTAATTGAGATCAAACAGCGTCTGACCACACTGTAAAAAAAAAAAAATCTGTGTCGCTTACAGTTAAATACTATCCCCAAAAAGTCCCCCTATCCCCTGCGTTGTACAATCAATCCCCTTTATTGAACTCCTGAAAATAAATGTGAAGTTATGCCCGAAAAAAACTGTGTATTTCATGAAAAAGCTCCCTCTAGTGAGTAAAGAGAGTTTAGAACTTTTCCTTATTATATATAAGTGTGCAATTATATCTCAAATATAATATTTAAAATAACATTTGAACTTTAATTTTTTTAAATGATCTAATTGTTATTAATTTCATAACACACAAACTAATTTTGTTTAGACTACTTTTATAAGTAATACTTGAATTATAAGTACTTATACGTACTTATAAGTACGTATAACATTAATTAATTTAATGTAATCTGATTTATTCATGTCGGTTGAACACAATAGAAAAACACTGGATTAAATGTGACTGCTAACATTGATTTTATGGGAATATAATAAGTGATTAAAATGATAAAGAACCAACATTTTGGTCAAATTCATGAAAGACAACATAAAATGACAATAAATGATCATATATTTATATTTTTACCGTGGAATAAACAAATATATACCATATTTTTAATGTCTTATTTTTGTAGCAATAAAAGGAATATTCTTGCTGAATGGTGAAAGGATTGAATTTTAAAAGTACCTATCGGCAAAATCCACAATTTCAATAGAACAATAAAGTTACTTTTTAGGGTAATTACTTGAGACACTTTTACTTGTTGCATGATGGTAATTTCCCATGTTTTTTTCAAATAAAAGTTTATATTTTCACTATAAAATGATACTCCACTATGAATGTAAACATTAAATGAATGTACTCTCCCTGGATTTAAGGTTCTTTGTTGTATTTTAATATGATAATAGCGATACAATTTTTAATTATATTCTTTTATTGTTGCTGTCTTAATGGTTCTCTCTATTTTCATGGCCATCACTTCTGACATTCTTCTATTTTCACATTATATTTTAAGAAAAAGTGCAGTTTTTCAGTATAAAACTGTGTTTTATGACAGTAAAAATTCATAAAAGTTATTTAATGTTTTCTATTTTAGTTCCACACAACAATTTTATTGTATTTTGAAGGTCCTGGCTTTCAAATCCACCTCTGGTATTTCTGTGAAGAGTTGCATGTTCTGCCCGTTTCTGCGTTGGTTCCCCTCCGGGTTCTCTGGCATCGTCCCACAGTCCAAAGTCCAAAATGCCAGATTGGACCCTGAACGGGATAAACAGTTAGAGGAAAAAAGTTTATTATTATCTCTAATAATAGAGATATATATATTTGTTGTTGTATTTTTTTTTTTTTTCGTCTGAGTTTGCTCTTTATTTTTTAATATTTAAATATAAATCTCTTTGAGCTGCCTTCTCTGTATGAAACATGTGATACAAATAAACTCTGATTGTTGTTATTTTCCACAGACGTTGTCACAAAGATGAAGACTGTCCGATCTGATCATGTGAGAAGATGACTATATACCTCTGCCGAGGAAGGGGGTGATGTTGTTTGTCTGATTGTTTGTTTTTACCAAGACGTAAAAACTAATGAACGGATTTGCGTGAAATTTTACCCAGTGATAGATTTGGACATATCATACAGATGTTTACATTTTGGTGACGTTACATGTATCACAGTGTTTAATAAAAAGTATAACATCGTTGTTCTTTTTACATTTTTTAGTAATGTCCATTATTGTTGATACCTTGTTCCTTTGATTTCTTTGATGTTCCTTTTGTGAGGCTGGGAGAGGAACAGGAAATGGCACAACACCCGTCATAAAGATTAAACGTCTTTGTGATTCTATGTGGATCGATACTCAGAGAGTTTGTTGGAGTTGTACATAGATTTATAATTAATGAAGAAAGCTACATGATTGATTTCCCCCTAAACCTCGGGTACTGTTATACCTTGTTCCTTTGATGTTTTATACCGGAGAGGAACAGGACATGGAGAAAAAATTAATGAACAAAAGTAGGTTCAGAAGTAGGTTTTTGTTCTCTGACTGCTTTTTCTAATTGGAAGATGTGGTTCCCACAGGACAGCGATGCTAGAAACAAGCCGTGACGATCGTAGAGACTAAACTACTCAACAGCAGGTAAAGACGTGCCAGGAAACGGCGAGAGATGAGGAAAGGCAGCAGTGTAGGGATGAGAGTAGAACCTTTAAATGTGGGCACAATGACAGCAAAAGGTAGAAAGCCAGCTGCCATGATGGGGAGAAGGAAAGTGGATATACTGTGTGTCCAAGAGACCAGGTGGAAAGGCAGCAAGGCTAGAAGCATCGGAGAAGGTACAAACTTTTCTATCACGAAGTTGATTGGAGTAGAAATGTGGTAGGGACGATTCTGAGGGAGGGAGTATGTGAATTAGTGAGATGGATAGAGGATAGAGATGGAAATGTGCTTACAAGTGAGGAAAGTGGAAGGGCAAGATGTAAAGAATACTTTGGAGAACGGATGAATGATTGAATATATATATATGTATATACATATATATATATATATATAAATATATATATATAGTGATATATATATATATATATATTTCTATTACAATAATAGTAAGATAAAGAGTCATTTTACAAAGATATATACATTGCACACATACATTCTTAGAATAAGAAATAAGAAATAGAAAACTTTTTATCTGAATACTTGATCAAACACAAGACAAAAAAAAAAGGAACCGGGATATTTACCTTGAATCCATCTTTCTCCTCCTAATCCAATGCTGATTCTGACTGAATAACAGCCAGTGAGGATTTGATCATTTGATCATAATAAATCCGGTGGCGGCATTTTGTTGTTCAACCACTGGGGGGCGCGCTCGGTCCATTCGCGGTGGTACTGTGAGGTGAGAGTAGTCACAGAGGTTTTTGGATCGCCGTCTACTATTTTGTTTGGATCGTTAGAAGAGATCTGCCGTGTGTTTAGGGCTTAGCCAGGTTTTCCTGAAGTGCATTTGCCTGAAAATAATTTCTGCATGCTGACAATAAAGCTCTCATCTTAGGTGTGTGAAAGAGAAGGGGAGCGGGAGAGAGCCGCGTCCAGCCAGCTGTGTGGGCTGAGAGGCGTAGCTGGCGCGGAGAGAATCCATCACTGAAACAAACCGCCCCCTCCCACTCCGCGCCCCCGCTTCAGATGCAACACTAAATACATAAAGCCTCCATGTTGCACAGGGAACGTAGGCTCTGGCTGATATGAACTGTTTGCCTAAAAGTGTTAGCTAACTCCGACTTTGAACGGCTTTTACGTGTTTTTGGACTAGAACGATACGACGGGCTTCCTGGTGTTTTCAGCCTCGTTCCAGTCTCGGCCTCACATTTTGGACTCCGCTTAGAAGGAGCTAACCGCTAACTTCGGCTAGTTAGCAACTCCTCGGATATTTATTTACATCCACCCACGCTGTAATTGTTTGTTTGCAGCGATGATGTTTTGTGGAGAGTCCTAAATGACAGCCATTCCCTGGCTTCCATTCTCCACCGTGCTGGCTGGTTGGCTCAACCCGCTGTTACAAGCCTTCTCCTCGGACTGCTGCCTACTCCTTCTCGGCGTAAGCGGCTAGCTACCGTTAGCACACGAAGCTAATCGTAACATTCAAAGACAAAATCAGGAATAAACACCCGCCTAAATGGACCACACGTCCATTATAACACAAGTGTCCAACCCAAAGGAGGAGGAAGTAATATTTAACCAGGAAAAAGGTAAGAAAAAAAGTTATTAAACGATTGCTAACTAATGCTAGTAAGGCTAACTACTTTTTCTCCACAGACGTTAGCTTGCTTTTAGCTAGCTAGCAGCTTCAGAAGTTTAAGACAGTGGTTGACTGGTGTGTTAGCTTTGCGTAAAAATACAGTTTAAGTGTGATAAAAAAAAAATCACTAAACAGCACGAGTATCAAATCTGATTTAATGCAAGCTCAGCTAGCTAAGCGTTACTCCTGTGCGTTCAGTCTGCAGAGCGGTTCCAGATCAAGAGGTCTGTTCTTATCCAATCATGGTTTTAATCTTCTAAACTTATTGATCAACATTCGTATATGATGCAATTTTTTGAATCATATTATTATCTATGTGCTTTGTGTACATAATTGCTACTGGTCTAAATTATTTAGTTGACTCACTTGATGAATCACAACTGCAAGAGACGAACTAAGTTCATTGTGGTTTGGTTTGGGAGGTAAAAAAAAAAGTTTTTTGCTGACCAAGCTTGCATGAAAGTAGATAAGATCTGCTGTAAGGTCCTACTAAATGAAAAATATTCCTGGTAAACAAAGTCAGCCTGACTGCGCTCACCTCATAGAATGCAGATTTAAATTGCTTTTAGGTCATCTGATTTTGACCTCCCTTATTTTGTCACTACGGTTCCTCATTTTCAACATTCGTTATACTAATTCTGATCATATTTCAATTTCATTGAGCTCTTAGCTGTGGTAAATCTGCATTTAGATTGCCATGTTTCATTCCCACGGCCCTTCTACTTAGGTATTACTCCACTATTTCTTTAGTCTGACCTGCAGTGGAGGTCAAACCTCTCAATCTGAAGCTGCTAATGTCCATTCATTCCCATTCCTGGGGCCACTCCAACACTTTCCGGGTCACCCAGGCCCATGGGAGGTGTATCGGTATCACATCTCAAACCTCCCATGTCAGACCAATAATAAAGTCAGAGCATAGGTCTTTCAAATACGACATCGGATTCCTTTCTGGAGGCGTAATGGTGTTCTTCAGTAACTACTATGTAACTTGACCTGGCGTGCTCCATGTTAGATTATCATTGCTGGTAGTTGGCAGTTATGGGAGATCTTACCCCCACAATCTGAATATCTGGTAGTAGAAATATGCAGACTTCACCACATAATGTTATGTCTCAATAATGAATTGTCAAAAAACATTTATTTTCTAATTAAAAGCCTTTTATAATTTGGTTTGTCAAAGAGGTGGGATAAGTGACAGCAAAGTTATTCAGAGTAAGTGGGTTTGATAAGTCCTGACAAGTTACTCAGTTGAGAATTTCGTTCATTTAATATTATGTCTTTATATTTTTCCTTTTGGCTATTGAGGTGCATAGAATGTTATTAAAATTAAGGCATTGTATAGGCCTTGTGATGGGATTTTCTCTACAATTTGGTAGTCAAGTCATTGACTGTTTAATCCATAGTTATATTTAACAAGTGGGTACCTATATGAAATATTTATATTCGCTTGAGCTCAGGATTTGTTAAGTGCTAGTTTAGAAAGCATGCCAGGGCTTCAATCTGGACCTATACCTAGTCAATGAATGTAAAAAGTTTAAATGACAACTAATTTTGGCTGGAATGTTTGCCCGTTCACACTGGGCACAGCTGAGTCAAGCCAAGTCAAATATTACCACCATCAGAGGATTAGTATAATTGTCTTTCCTTAGATTTGTTTTGGACATTTTCAAAAACGGTCAGGTTTCAGTGTGAAACCATGTCCATGCTATGTAGGGTCGGAAGATAAGGCCAAAATCTATCGTGATATATGTAATTTTTCAGTACAGTTAAAGCATATATCACCTTCCAGTAATTCTGTTAATTCAATTAAGACATTGTTTCATGCAACCATACTGTGCATCATCTCCTTTGATTCTATAGAGTTCGCTACAAAAACACAAATAACTGCGTCACATGGCACTCTTGATTCTTTCCTAAGTTGGAGCTCTCCGTTTCCAAATGTAACTGGTTTTAAGGTTAACTTGTGCAAATGAACACCAGCCTGACTTCAGATTGTGCAATGGAAAATTCACACACATTTGAGGTACAGCATTGGGGCTGTCATATCCCTTGCAGCGCCCCCCTCCCCCCCGTCCCCAAATCATGTTCCCATGCAAACCAGGAACATGCTGGAATTCCACCCCTGATTTGCTGCACAGCCTGCCCCAAATAGATAGCCTGAACACTAATGGTTTAGACAGAAAAAATACTATGAGGGCACATCTGGAAGCACTCAGAGCTCAGGCTGGTGGGTGACGTAGAGAGGGGTGGGCTGTGGTTGGTTTTCTCCTGTCTGTTTACAACACGACTGCTGATTCACAAACAT
This sequence comes from Lophius piscatorius, assembly GCA_009660295.1. Taxonomy (NCBI): domain Eukaryota; kingdom Metazoa; phylum Chordata; class Actinopteri; order Lophiiformes; family Lophiidae; genus Lophius; species Lophius piscatorius. The sequence continues at coordinate 25,868 of VRLP01003867.1, read as the reverse complement.
TGTCATACTTAAAATAGGTTTCTGAAAACATTTTTGGAAATGCTGTAACAGAAGATGGAGTTATATATTGTTCACATTTGTGCTCTGATTTTCACAAGAATAGCATGTCCTGTTCATAAAGTAGAGATTGAGTCGTTATTATGCAAATTGAGATTCAGTGATTGGTCCATCAATACTCGGCACCGCATCGGCCTCGCACATTGATGTTGGATCAAAGTGCATGGATAGCATCAGTCGACTTGACGTATGTTAATGGCTACAGTGTGTGTGCACATTAAGTGATGGCTCCATCTGTCGAAGGCATATTGCCAATTTTACACCCGTGATACTTAATATGCCAATGTGTCCCCCACCCCCAGGAGACTAGAACATATTTAAAGAATACAGCTGATTATAAAGTTCACCAATAAGTTTTCATTCTTGGCCTACTGCAAATCAGGTTACACTTCCACCCCAGCAGCTGTCACATAGGAATTTGTCAGGTATTCTTCCATTGCTTGAACAGGCTCCAAACTGTCTGGACCAAAATTGACCACCTTTGCTCTCAGTGTTCCTCTGCTGGCTGTCTTACGACATGCGCCTGCCGTTCACACTGCTTTGGCTGCCAAGCTGCCGCCTAAATATAGAATCTTTGCCCTGTTGGCCAGAGCCGCGCTGACCTCGAGGACAAGTAAAACTGCTCGCAACAAGTATGATGACAATGTCTTTTACTCCCGGTCATAAAATCTTTCATTTTGGGAAATAAATGACAGCTTGTTTTTATTTTGGTCTTTGTTGGGTATCTTTTTCTGGTTGGGCTTTTGAAGGGTGTTCATGAGGAGTTTTATTTATGTGTTTAAAGTTGATTGACCAGCAAGTGCATTTTAGCGATGAATGGAATACATCTGAATTCTTAGCCAGTTAATTTAATTCTTGGAATTCCCTTTTTTTTGTGGCCTAGTGGGTCTTTGTAATAGTTTTTCTAACATGAGTGTCCTGAGTTTTAATCCATGGGCTTAGCTGTGAGTAAATGTCAATATGTGGTGTTGGCATGTTGTGTTTACCCCTACAGTCCAAAATTAGAGGTGAACAGATCGATTGGCCCGCCAGCCGCTTGATCGGCGCCAGGAGGCTTAATTTGATATGACCAGTGACCGACTGAGCAGTCTCAGTATAGCCGATTCTATGCCGGTTGCAAGCATTCGCCCCACAATGGTTAACGTTGCACACGCACACGCACACGCACACACACACACACACACCAAGCATGAGCTACCACAGCAACAAACATCTCACCAGCGTGGAAATCTTTCACCATGTACGAAGAAAACACAAAGCTTGCTATTTGTAACACCTTGAATGCCCATATATAATAAGCTGCAGAAGAACCACCCCTGAAAACATGCAGGACCACAAACTAAATCAGACACTTAAAAAATAATCACCCGGAGGAATAAACCAAGTTTCAAGAAGCTAACGTTAGCCAGCCTGCAGAGCCAGCCATGAACCTTCTTTTTGTATATATGCGCCAATTATGATTTAGAACCTTCAACAGCAACAACAAAAAAAAATAAGTCGGCCAAAATCGCAATCGGCAAGTCGGATGTCATTTTGTTTTTAGAAAGCGCAATGGCCAAGAAAAATGGCAATCGTGAATCTAGAAAAAATGATAAATTAACAGAATTATAAAGAAGTCCTTAAATATTTAGGGTTAAGGGGTTAGGTTTTATTTTTTTGTCATTAAGTGAATGACAATATCCGTCATTGAATTTGGGAAAAATAGTAAGATCCATCTATTTGCATTGATACCGGGGTACGCCAGCAAGGCAGACATTCCATCTGACATCAGGCAGGATGTGGGGTACACCTTGAACAGGATGCCTGTTAATCGTAGGGCTGATAGGTGTACAAAGAAAAGTCCATGCTCAAATTCACCTCTATGGGCAAATCGGACTCATCAGTTCTCCTATATTGCGTGTATTTGGACTAGAGGAAGAGGCTGGAGCGCCTAAAACAAACCCAGCATAACATGAAGACTCCACAGAGAAAGGCAAGCAAGTTCCAGTCCTTTTGGGGGTTTTTTGGGTCGCGTATCTGTCTACATTTGGATTGTAGTGCTCCTAAAGTCGTTCGCACTTGTGGCTGAGTGTTGAGGCAGATTTCCATTCACGGTGAAGGTTAACAGCTTATCAGCCTGCAGAGCTCGGAGTGACTGATAGCTGCCTGTGTTCTGATATCTCGTGGTTGGCTTTGCTTGTTTTATGATATATTCTTCCAGGTTTCCTTTTCTTTCGTTGTTTTTCTTATTTTTAATGAAGCTCTCCATCTTCTGACAGCTTGTGAAGCACTTTGTAACCTCCATTTTGATAGATACTATATAAATAAGCTCTGCTTAGTTGTATTGTTGCCAGATTGCTTGCAAAAACATTCCTTCAGCTTGACAAATGGTTGTGTATTTAGATAACAAAAGAAGGCTTGCCTGATGTCTGTTGGTGGAATGTAATGAGTACATTTACTCTAGTCCAGCTTTGAGGTGCTTGCACTTTTCTTTCGGAATGGCAGTGTTCTGCTTTTTTATACTCCAATTCAACCATTGTATGGAAACATTGTATTTCTATTTAATTTAAGAAGTTAAATCACTAGTTTTTGCTTTTAAAATTCAGATTAATATGAGTTTATGCTGATGTTGATCGACCAAAAACCCCTGACGCAGGTAAATGTGCAAAGTTCTGTCCAGTGGTAATTCAGGAAATCTGGATAAACAGACGGAAGGATGAGGGTAACCCTTATGCCCCGGTTTCCTGGAAGTCATGGCTGGACGGATGGATGGAATCTATAGATTCTACTAGACCAAAGACACTTTCTTGCTTGTTTGCAATGAACTTGGCTTTTTCAGTGGTTTGAGTGGGGAAACTAGATTAGCTTGTTTATTTTTTTTAAATTAGGATCTTTTTGATTGTCTTCTATGGAAATGTGATATACAGTATGTTATTATTATTATTATTACTGCTGCTATTATTTCTGCCTTTTTTGATACTTTAAAAGAATACATTCAACCTGATGGAAAATAAATGATGACCTGAAAACGACAAGATCTATTAAAAAGATCTTCGAAAAAACGCTCCTCTTCCTCGTCAGGGCATGTGTGGTCTTATTTTCATATTAGCGGTACAGTGGCCTTCAGTGTTGATGGGTATTACTTCTGATGTGCTGCCAATCAGATATCGCTGTGGGCGGACTGTTGAGCAACCCTTCTGAGAGAACTCTACAGGTGGAGTTGTCTCTGTCTGTGCAAACTTATAGGCAAAATGTAATATTCTGCTAATTGGAAAAATGTTGAACACCAGAGCCGCTCATCTGATTGGCGGTTTGGGATCAGCAGGTAGGCCGTGCAAGGTCAGTGGTTCTATTTATGGTTTAATTGACCCAGTTAATATTTGCCAAAACTGAGGTAAAACTTTTTTCTTGCCTTTCAGCCTCGGACTGTGGAGATGATTGGATTCTGCTTTTTGTGTGTCAGCAGTTTTTCCCACACTATTTACACACTCACCACACACAGCATCTTAATCACTTAGTCCTGGGCCGCTGTATCCACTTTTTTAAGTCACACGTACTATTAGGATCAACATGGGTTGGGCTGAAATCCACGTTGATATTTATAGTACGACAAATATGATATTATTGTTATATTTATAGTTAATATTTTTAGTTTCGGCAAATCTTCTCAGTGCAGCAGTTTTATTGGACCAAATACAAAACTTTATAACTGCGCTGCTTAAAGTTTAAGTGTGTGTTACTAAGACTAACCCTTGACCCATAAGTCTGTGTCGGAACACACACTCTGTGGCTAGTGAGAGAGGATTTTTGGGTTTTTTTCCCCAGAAAGTTTTTGTCACACCAACTGATTTATCATTCAGGAGATTGACTCATCAATGTATTATTAAAACACAGTTAACCCGAGTCAAAGCCCTCCATCCACCCCGGTGAGTGATGTGTTTGTGGTCACGACCTGCTCTGAGGGGAGCCTCTGAAGTCCCGACTGTTTGTTTTTTTTTGACCTTGTTTGTGCCAAAGTCAGTCGGTTTTATTGATGAGTCACAGAAAGCTGGCAGCTGCCTCTTTGTACCAGTCCAAACTGAACTGACAAGACAAAGTCCAGTTTATAAAAGGTAGTCATGTGGTCCAGATTAGGGTATTTGCAGATTTAAACCAACCGTACTAAGATAGATATTATCATCCTAGAGCGTTGAGCTCCAACCAAAACTGGGACATGATTCACATTTTCTGTTAAGGCTATTTGATCATTGTTGAAATATTGTTTTCTGTAAATATAAAAGCTCTGGCGATATCTCCAAACACAGTTCCCATCAGGTAATCACTTTATGGTTATGCTGGTCTTTATGCACGGAAATAATATAGAGTATTATGGATGTCTCGTGTATCTCCTGTCCTCCTCTGCTAGACCTTGCGTTGTGTCACGTTTTGTTTTTGGACACTGAGAAGATGAAAATGTTTTTCTTTTACTCACATTCCTTACATGTTGCAAAGTAAAGGCACTGATATGGTTTGATCTGTTCATGTAATAGCCAGATTCAGTTTTCAGTTATTCTCCTCCATCATCACTCCGGCCTCATCCGTGTTTCCTTTTTCCATTATATTTCTTGCTTTAACACATCATTATGGAGATGACTTTGATTGCGTGATGTAATATCGATGGAATAATAACAGCGTTATGTGGCGCTCAGATTGGTTTGCTATAAACCTTGCTCCCATGATGCGGTTTCATCTGCCATAATCATGACCTGACAGGATCACCAGTCCATTTTCCCTCGATTTTTAATCTCTCCATTCAGACCTAATGAATGGAGAGATTTTCTTCCTGTGCTGCTGGTATTTGCTTCCTGACAACAAAAGTATCTTTTGGAAATGCTAGTTATCCATTCCCCATTCACTATCAGGTGTATTTGCATAACTTTGGAATCTATGGACATATAAGACCTAAATTTCCATCCTCAGTTTTTATATGATGTGCCCAAAATGGGTCAAAAATAAAACGATATAGTTACATACTATAAAAATTTGCAATGACATAAACGTTTTCGTTCAAAGTCAAATCTAGCATTATGCACAATAGGACAAAAAGCAAGAAAAACAAATCAGATTGTGAGGGGACGATCAACGGACTTATGTTAATGAATACTAAAGAAGAGATAAAAAGGGGTTTGTCAGACTAGTATTCTGCAAAATTACCTATTATGATGTTCTATTCCATTAAAGATTGTAATTAATGTGACTTAAATCCAACGATGAAGAGAAAAATGAGAGAGACTGATTGTTTTCGATGTAGCCGTGACGTACTGTTTCTCTGTCAGCGCCTGATACCTTTTAATAGAATCAGAATAATCCTCTCAAAATTATAGTATGCCAAGTCCACATCCCGTCCTTTCATTATTTGCTTTTGTGGTCTCAGAGTTCTGTGGCACGCAGGACGGTCACAGAGGACGGTCAGTCGGAAAAACACCAGACAGAACTAAACTGGATTGATTTAATAATTCTAATATTGGTGAGGTTGTCTCAAGTTTCTGACCGTCACACTGACACATCCTTACTTTTATTACCCGTCGTTTGAGGTGGGTCTTTCTTCATGCAGTTTTTTTTATTTTCTATGTCAAATATCTGGTAGGTACTGGTTTAAGGTCAGGAGCACACAGTGGCACAATATCAAGATGCAAAAAGACATGACATAATGCTGTTTGCTCTTCTCTGTTCGTCAATTGCAAAAGTGTTCCGGCTGTGTGAGCAGAGGGGAGGGGGGACTAATGGGTGGAGAGGAATGCAGCCTTGTATAGGCTCTGCAGGGCCTCCCACCATCTCCTCCTCCTCCCCTTTCCACTAGTGTGCATGTCCAGGCTGCTTCAGTCACTCACCTGCTCGTCGAAACATGGGAGGGGAAACGTAGGCAAGCTTCCAAAATGGAGAATAGTGGGCCTATCAGTTGACGGGATCCACAACAGGGCAAAGGGGAGGAGGGTGGAGGAGCTGGTTGCAGCTCCCAACATGTCACTATTAATAAAGGCTCAGTATCTGATTTAGGCGCTGCTCTGTAGTCCTGGAATGAGAAGCGAATTGCAATCAGAGAAGAGCATGCTCCAAACTGTCGCTGTGTGTGACTGATGAAGTAACCCTGCCAGCCAAGTTATTTTCTGATCGGTGTTTCTGCTCAGCCACGTCCACACAATGACCACTAATGCCGTCGCGGCACACGCTCTGGGTCTCACATACTGTTGTTCTTGAGTGTTGCTCACACCACATCGGCCGCTTTGGAGAACTAAAAAAAAAATAAATAAATAAAAAAAAACACACCACCTGTATCAGTTCCGACCAGTTATTCCTGCTGCATCTGTGGCTCAGCATGCAAATACCCAAAATTCAAACGCTTCCCGTCGTCAACCTGCTCCATTTTGAATAATAGCACATAGATTTGCATAAGCACTCGTTCACCCCCACCCCCCCCCCCTCTTTCTGCCTTGACAGCGTCCCAATCCAACATCAGCCTAAAGAAGCAGAGGAGCCGGAGCATCTTCAGCACATTCTTCTGCTGCTTCCGCAACTACAATGTGGAACCGCCAGCAGCCAACACCAACACCAGCTCCCTGCCTCCACCTGTTGAGGAGAACGGATCGCCTCCCAAGGTCGGACGCAGCTCCGCTCAATTTCCCTCATCCTCGCGGACCCTTGTTTAGTCTCCTGTTTTGGTTCTCCTTCCTTCTCCTCACCCTGTTTTTGTATATGTTTGTCTATCTCTCTTGTGTTGTAGTGTGACCAGGTCGAGGTCATCCCTGTCCCTAGTGTATGTATTGCCTTTTTTGTCTTTTCCTTTGCATGCAGGCTGAGTGGGCTGGTGCTGGCACATCCTGTCTGTGTGGGCTCCAGTTTTCCACACAAAGCATTGCTCCTCTGCTGCGGTTCACATCAGTGTCTGTGATGAAGGTGCACACATGCACCTGGGGGTTTAAATGGTGTTTCTGTACCTGAGCTGCATGAGTGACCTTTGGTGGTTTGTACGCTTTCCCAAAAAAATCCTACGTTTTACCCACCACTATCAAAAAAGGTGAAGAGTAAAACATTTTCTATTAATTAATTGCTATGGATTACTGCCTAATTTGCTTCCTTGCAAAGAGTTGAATCCAGTTTTTTGCGCTGCTTATCCATGCAAATGATTCCTAATGGGAAGAGTTAAGATTCATTAGGTCTGCTTTGCCAGCTTAATTAATAAAGGGGTTAAGCTAATTCTTCTGTGGTGGTCATACCAATACACTGGTGAAATTTGTTTGACGTTAAAAGCTTCCGCCGCTAATGCATAATTCCTGACATAACTTTATCCGGTGATGTTCACGCATGTCTCTTTAAGTTTATTAGTATTTTGCCACTGAGAGTTTTTGAGGGATTTCAGTCGAAACTGAAACGACTCCACAGCGGCAGAGATTTAACCTTTGCTTAGACTTATTGAGAATTCCTGAAAAGAAAAAATTGTGGTGATCTCTGATTCTATCAAATCTAAGGCTGTAGCAAGTTTCCCTGATGTATGCATAATGTAACAGAACAAACCCACGGGGTGTAATTTGAAAGCAACGGCTCCATTAAACGCATCATTCCGGTCTTGGCTTTATCTCCGAGATGCTCCTCTTAACTTGGTGTTGGCTTTCCTGCTCATCCTTGAACAGTCATTTATGCAAAGCATCTATTGCTGTATTATGTCTCTCTCTCGCACTCTCTCTCTTTCTCTGCATATATCTGACATTATATTACCATTTCCTCTCCCCACAGCCACCAGCCAAATACCTCCTACCTGAGATGATAATATCTGACTATGGGAAGAAGTGTGTGGTGATTGACCTGGATGAAACACTCGTCCACAGCTCGTTCAAAGTGAGAGAGGCCAAAAAGTATAGTTTGTTAATTGCTGTTGTGTACTTTTTCTACCAGTGTGAGCAGGCTAAGACGTTCCACGTCCAGCATCGATCACCATTTGGCTCGACTGTCTAATCTATTCCTAAAAATGTGTAAATAGAAAGAGAATTGTTTCATTCCCCTGAAAAGTTTGATCCCCATTGTACGATTTATTCTTATAAATTACAATGGGAGTCAGGCGTATTTCATATTTGACAGGGAAGGAAGGAAGGATGAAAGACAATGTCTATTGAAAGAAAAATAGGGAGAAACGTTTAGAAAGAAAGAAAAAAAAGAAATATATATATATATAGTCTGGAAAATATGAAAAAATATGGTGGGAAAAAACGGAAGAGGGAAAAATATACAAAGAAAACAAAAAATAAAGAAAATATAGAAAGGAAGAAAGAAGGATAAACTAAAACCCAATACGTCACCATAGAGACAAATCTAGGAGGGGAACAGTTGGTGAGGGATGGGCAGTAGTAACATCGGGGTACGTGCTCTTAGAATAAAAGCAGGATATTAATAAGATAAGTCAATGTTGACAAGAATTGTCCCTTATAGCAGCTACTATAGACGACCAACCCGTTAGGCTACTAGAGACGTTTCAGAAGGAACGCCTGACAGCAAGGAGAGATTTAGATTGTTTTTTTCCTCCTGCCACAGACTTGACAAACTGAATTTCAAAGGTTTGGTGTTTCTAGCAGGACACCTGCTGGCGTGTTTCGGTACTACAACCACCGTTTGTGTCATACTGATGGATTTCTGTTTCCCCCTGCAGCCCATCAGTAACGCTGATTTTATTGTTCCGGTGGAGATCGATGGTACCGTTCATCAGGTATTGGACACACACACGCACAATACAGACACATGTAGAGTGAAGAATGCCCTTTTCTTTCTTTTTAATATACATTTAGGGCCAAGAGTTCTACTTACGTCATCCTGAGAGAAGGGCTGTGATCCAGTTCAAGTAATCCAGGATAGGCTGTGTGAATCCTGGTTGGCCTATTCATGATTACTTGCTCTGGGTGTCAGCTGCTGGTCGCAGAGGGTGAACCCTGAGTGCAAACGTCTCACAAAGACCCTGAATATAACGATCCCACCTCGAGTCTGACACATCTCTGACATCGTGTGTGCCGTCCTCATTTCTAGCTAGCTATAAAATCTGCGGTCTGTCTTGCAGGTGTATGTGTTGAAACGGCCCCATGTGGACGAGTTCCTTCAGAAGATGGGAGAGCTCTTTGAATGTGTGCTCTTTACAGCCAGCCTCGCCAAGGTATGTCAAGATTCAGCCGAACCGGATTTCCCTCATGGATGTTGATCCGTGACACATTTGCTGTTCCCTGCTCTATTTCATTTTCATCTGGTTCAGCGGTTTGACATCTCACGTCTCCTGTGCTTCACTCTGTCCCTGTCTTTTGCATCGTAGACAGTAATGCACGGGTAAGTTCTATGAATATGAGAAGGGGATGAACCCAACGGAGGCCGGATGTTTCCGTAGTTTCAGACCTTCCTGGTGTTGAGTGAAGAGTTGGAGGTGCTTGTTGTGTCAGAATAGTGTTTCCTGTCGGGTAGACCCAGCTATAACTGATAACCCGTGTAGTATTAGTTAGTTGTTTTGTCAATACTAGCGGTGGGTGTCTTTTGCATTTTCATGATTCAAATTCTGCTTATTTTTTCCCATTTCCTCGCTTTGATTCCAAAAATTGTAAAAACTGTCAGAGGTGATGTATTTAGGTAACAAAAAACATGATTATTGTTGGGTAATAACTGAACATTCACATGATGAACCGCTCTCATTATTTACTTTAAGTCCATACAAACCTAGGCCTGCGCCGTCATCCATGACAGAAAGGGTATATTCCAAAAAAGACCCCAATCCCTTGCATTGTACAAGCAGTTCCCCTGATTGCACTTCTCATATTAAACCTAAATCTAGAAAAGTTATGTCTGGAAAAACAAGTTTTTCAAATAAATGCTCCCCCTTGTGAGTAAAATACGACTTATAAAAGTTAGCAGACCTCCAGCGGACTTAAATGCTTCTAGAGGAAAAAAAAACACTGTGGGGAATATTAAAGAAAATAAAGAAAAATGACGCCGGCCAAGAAACGCATCATTAAACTACAGTCTGAAGCGAATCCACTCCGGCAGGAAAAACATGAGAGTGAATGTCAAACCGCGTTTGTTTGACCAAAGGTGAGTTGACGGTGGATCGATGGCAGCGGCTGTACTTTGTGTCACACTGAGCTGTCTCTGGAGGTGTCAACAAGACGCTGCTGGTCCCGCCTGATGACATACACGACATCAAACAGTCTGCAGTCTATTAGGCCGACGCCGCGCCGCCTTTGATGTTTGGTCGGATTTCACCCGCAGCTAATAAGCTTCCAAGACTTTTCCTTGTTGATTCATTTTCTGACGTGAAGCCAGGCGCCGCCCCATCCTTCTCATATTCAAAAAAAAAAAAAAGGTTATTCTCCTGCGTCAATGCATGATGTCCTGTAAACAGGTTCAAGAACAGATAAGCAGAACTGAGAGTCAGTTTTTGATGGTCACCTGGTACCTGGCGACGTGGATTTGGTCATAAATGAGACTCTAGTTAAGGTCGCGAAAGGGTTTCATCAGTTTTCTCTACAAGTCATTGGATTCATTATGTGCTGTTTCATGTTTGCGCAGCAGTGAAAGTCTAGACGTGTGTAATGTTTGTTTGATAGCGGCGTAACATTCCCTTTGTTTGCTCGGCAGTATGCAGACCCTGTGGCGGACCTGCTGGACCAGTGGGGCGTTTTTCGAGCGCGACTCTTCAGGGAGTCCTGCGTTTTTCACCGGGGGAACTACGTGAAAGACCTCAGCCGGCTGGGACGAGAACTCAGCAACGTCATCATCGTTGACAATTCACCCGCCTCGTACATCTTTCACCCAGAGAACGCTGTGAGTTCCTAAAGCACCAATTTAAGCGTCGCAGCCAGGAGCTGCTTCTGGTCTACGACCTTCCACCAACAACGCCAAGGCTCCCAATCTTTGAAGAAAGTTTACATGATCTCAATTCTCTCCCATACATGAGAAAAAATCAGAGAATAAAGCTGACTTCTACATTAATTCTTGTGAATCTGAATTAAATCACCGTTTAGGTCTGAATAATTTTCCACACGAAAACAAAAAAAAGGTCTTTAGTTGGATTTAAAAGTTGTATAAGCTCACCTTGGATGGTTTTTCTCCAGGTCCCGGTCCAATCCTGGTTTGACGACATGAATGACGAAGAGCTGCTGGACCTGATGCCTTTCTTTGAGGGACTCAGCAAGGAAGAGGAAGTTTATGGAGTCCTGCAGAACCTGAGGAGCAGGTAGCAGGACCCGCCGCCCCCGCCGCTCTCCACCCTCTTCAGTCGATCTCTGCCCCGTTCTACGACCACGTCTCTCAGACACAGGCAGACCCGGACCACGCGGCCCACTTGTCTCTGCCCCAAGAGCAGGCGTCGAGTGTCACTGTGGAAAACCTCCATGTAAGCCCGTTTCTGCTCTCCCCTGCTGGTGACCGGCGGCCCTCCGAGTGCCATCAGAAAAGGACTCCAAACACCCCAGGAGTACTGTGTTTCACAAAACCACCACAGCATAAAACGAACACAACGCCCTGAGTTGATTCAATTGGGGACAAAATACTAAGAGGAATGAACTCTGGTTTTTATTTTTCCAAACAAAAGTTTTACTATTTCGGTGAAGTGCTTGTTTTAAAAAAAACCGGAAGAAAAAAAAAAAAGGGAAAAAAAAGAAAGAAAGAAACACGGCTTATTTTTCTGAATCTCCTTTTGTGGTACCGCACAAAAGTCCGAGGAGATTTTGTCCTGGTATTGTTGCTATGCAGGCAGATTCTGCTGCTGCTGCTGGGACGGACTGTGATTCTCTTTTCTTACTGAATGAAGTGCCTTGTGTGGATGCGGTTTCTACGGGGAGATATTTTGTACATGGCTTATTTCCAGAGTACTGGAGTCTTTTCACACACAGTATGCTTTAAAGGACACCGAAGCATCTCGATCTAAGAGTGGAACTAGTTTTTGTTTTGATCATCAAATGCCGGGTAAATGTCTCTCTCTCTCTCTCTCTCTCTCTCTCTCGGTATGCTTGTGCCATTATATAATTTAGACGTGATTATTCCCTTATATATAGAGATAGGACAGAAGTTTATTTCATTATTTTTTGTTTGATCTGGAAGCTCAGATGAAAATGTGCCATTTTATTTTTCTCCCCCTCCCTCGCTTTATCCCCCCTTTTCTCATTATTTGCCAAATAAGGAAATCTGTTGTTTTGGTTTTTTTTCGTTTTTTTTTTTTTTGACAGGCTTCACACCTTTTTAATAACGGGTTCGGCTATAATTGTTAACCATTCATAGTAAGTATAGAATAATAGCTTTTATTTTTTTGAAACCAGCTGTCAAATACATTTGTATGTTTCCAATGTTATTACTGCAACCTTTCCCCCCTGCCCCCACCCTCAGGGTTGATCTTTGTCCAGAAACGTACACGATTGCAAAGGTGCCCCTCTGCTCTTTCATAGGGTCTGGAATCTTGCAGTCGGCTGGTCATGTGCCATGTTTGTATCTTTTCATGTGGTCGTTTGGAGTCCTTAGAGAATACAGTCCCGCGTCGGATCCGGTCTGGACATCGTTCCAATCGTGGGCGTTTACCTATCCAGACTTTTTTTTTTTTTAAGCTGCTCTTCACCTCAGTGCCTAAGTTTTTTTGAGAGGAGCCACAAACGGAATGCTGCAACATTAGTTACCATGGCAATAACCTTTCCTGGGGGAGTTCCCACCGCGAGTGTTTTGTTCAGAGACTGTGACTTTTAAGTGTTCGTGGTAGAACCTTAGAACCTATTACATCCGAAACCCGGACGCCCGCAGACGATTGAGTTCTCATTTTACACAAAATGATTCATTATAATAATAATATCAGGCTTGGTCCAGTTTAATAACTTAAGGTCCAGCGTCTTCGTACAGGGGGCTTCATCGCCGTAGTTTTCAGCTTGAGCAGGTAAAAGGAAAACGATGCCTTTCAAACTTCCAGTCCCGGTCCATTCAGACAGCCTCCAAATGTCAGGGCCCACCTGTGAACGGAACACTACCGGGCCACTGCAAACGGACTGTGAAGAACCTCATCCTGGCATTGACGCCTCGCTGCCTGCGGAGGCGCGGACGAATGTTTCTTCATGAATTCCAGGGTCCCACACGCGTGTTATCGGCTCCGTCTCATTAGCGTTCACTTATGGGAGTGTGCTCTGCAGACCGGACCGGGTCAGGTGAAATAACATTCAGGAACAATAATGAGGAAGCTGTTGTTCCATCTCTGGTGGACATGCTCCCCTACAAACCTCACCTGCTTCGTTTCTGGTTTTATGGGTCATGATGTTTTGTTATTGACCTACACTACTTCATCATTTCCAACCGTCGGTCTGTTTTTCCAACTCCTTCAGGCGGATTGAAAGATTTTTTTCTTTCTCTCTTACATGAGCATTTGTGGCTTCAGTGCAATGTACTCTTTGTAAGAAAAGCATTTTTGGTTAACTCCTCTCAGCCCTCTCAATGATTACCTTTTCAAAGTGTCGTTTGTAACATTGTGATATTTTTCTACCTACCTTCATCAGTATTTTTGGGAAGTTACGTATTACCGATCGTATCCGCCTTTTCTGTTCTCAGATCTGTGTGTTGCTCCTCTCTTACCGCCTGTAAGGGTTCTCAGTCAGGTCTCGTCTGTCTGTGTTTGTGTGTGTGTGTGTGTGTGTGTGTGTGTGTGTGTGTGTGTGTGTGTGTGTGCGCGCACCAGGGTGGTGTTAATGCTTCCTTAGTGTTTTCTTTGTCTATCACTTCACTCATAATCGCACCTAATTCAGAATTTGTTATCGATTTTAACACCAAAGTTCTTCGACACTTGAGTTCAAGTCACAAGTTATTCATTCTTTTTTTTTTTTTATTTAAACGCTCTTCTGTTTTTGTCGGCTTACTTTCAAGCGTTGTCATCCTGAGAGAACCAGTTTTTTTTCTTTTTTTTCCTCCCTCCTCTTTTCCATAATAAAAGGTTTCATTGAAACACTTTAAAGTCTACATTTTTCTATATTATTCAAATGTTTGATACTGTAAATGACTCAAGGCCAAAGATCATCACTTCAGCTGTGCGTGTGCGTGTGTGTGTGTGTGTGTGAGTGAGGGTTCCTGTCTCTCTCTTCTGGATATGGTGTAATGACCCCAAAAGTAATAAGAGAGAATGTCACCTCATCCTTTATATGCCCTTATTTTCCTGCCAGATTTGCCACAATAAAGCACATTCTTATGGAGGAATGTTACTTGTCTTCTGTCAGCGGATTAATAAAAGCAGTTATTAATCCCAAAGGTTAATTTTAGAGCGAGTTAACAAACACAAAGGACAACATAGAAACCCGTCCGGCGATCCACATCGGCGAGCCTGTGGCGTGCGGGACCATACGGGATTGGGTTTTAGTGCAGGGCGATGATGTAGAAGTGTCCAGTGTGAATGACGGTGCCGTTGGAGATGGGTCACAGCCCAGAGTTCAGTCTGATGGCTGCAGGGAGACATGAGCCGTGGAAGTGTTCCTTTGCATTACTTTAAACCGCTGAAGCTCTTAAAGTTAAATAAATCACCTGGCAGGACTGAGGTGGGAATGTCTTTAGAATATTTCAAGTTATTGAATTTAAATCAAACATCAGAAAAACAATATCCCTAAATATTTGTTATTAATGATTTATTCATTCGTCACAAGTCTCGGGGTAGTGTGCTTAAAACTACTACTCATGAAATGGTTAAAACAAAATAAAAACACAAATGGCTTAAACTGCAGAATATAGGAAGTTTTCTTTTTTCTTTACTTCATTGTACATCTAATTAATCCTTTATACATATAATGCCTGGCCTATATGGTGTTATATAATTCATCTATTTTTCCCAGTATGAAGAACTTTGTTCCAGTTTGATTAACAGATGCTGTAATATTTTCCATTTTTTTAATGTCCATTGTGAATACCGTTCATGTTGGGCTCTCCCAACAGTACGTTCAATAGATATTTTTCTCTTTTAGTCCATTTTTGTGGTGTCAAACTGAAGTATATTGTCTTTATTTATTTATTTTATTAAGGGAATAATAATGTCAGCTTATTACACATTAACCTAAATATTCATTACAATTTGAGGGAGGTGGGAACATACTGAGCAGAAAACTGGCACTATTTACTTTGATGTGGAGAATTTATTACCTGCAGATTCTTTGGAGCAAAATAAGCTCTTTTATTATTCATCTAACTTAGCTTCCTATTTTTCTCTGAGAAAAGTGTCATGATCCATCTCACCTTGAACAGTAGTGCCGAAAACTTCACTCTTGGTTGTTTTATTAAAAGAACACAGCTAAAAGAGGTTAAAAATGCTATAATGACTGGGAACTGCTAGTTGGTTATAATCTTCTGGACGGTCACTAAGAGCTACAACCAACAAGCCAAATCTTTTAATGTTGTTCATAAAACCAAACCATGAGTCGTTCATTCATGAAAGTCACCTTCCTTGACCTTCTGGTTGCTGGACTGATTTTCTGTGTACAAATGGTTGTTTCTTTCCTGAGGTCACAGGGATTCAGCAAGAAACTGGTTTCCTTCCTTTCACATTCTTATGTGATTCTGTGGGTTGGGGGTTCCATCCCAGGCCCATCAGTCTACGTCTACTTCAAATATCCTTGAGCAAGATACTGGACCCCAGCTGCCTGGTGGAAACACACTGGGTCAAACGCAGAGAAGAAGTCTTGCTTGTTAAAAGTCTATTAATTGAGTTAATTTAGTATTCTGTGACAACTTGTGTTAAAGAAACACTTCCCTCATGTAGTTCATGAGAAACCCGATTAAAAAAGGCGGGGGAAATTTGCAAGAATAGAAGTCTACGGATAAAATTAGGATGTCTAGACGATTGAGTCGGATATTCCAGTTGTATATCAGGATCTTCGAAGCAGCAGTAAGGATGAAGCGGGAGCAGCTTTGAAGAGGATGAAGAACGGAAAGGCGATTTGTCTTGATGACATACAGGCGGAGGTTTGGGTGAAGGGTCTGGGAGAGAGAGGGTGGTGGTGTATTAAACTTGATTGTTCAACATGAGAGTGAGAAGAGTGGAGGAGAAAGAAGGGAAGACCAAAGAGTACGTTTCTGAATGTGTTGAGAGAGGACATGCGGTTGGTTGGTGTGACAGAGGAAGACACAGACAGGACAAGCTGGAAACTTGATTGTGTCTTGGCGTAGACCTAATGCCTGCATTATAACACGTCTTCATAGAAACACGATGCACATGACTCTTCGTGGTTCAGGAAAAATACAAATGGAAACTTCTGTTCGTGTTTAAAATGTTTTATCTCCATCTTGATATTTGACAAAAGATAAAGCGGCGGCAATGATGATGATGATGATGATGTGACATGAAAAATGATGACTAAAATCAGTGATTGAAGACAAAACCACATTGTTCTCATGCCAGCTTGGGTTACTCCAGAATTTATAAAATGGTCATTTGAATAAAAAGATTTAAATAGACAATACATTAAATTGACCAGATATGATTACGCTTAAAAAAAAAAAAAAGAAATAAAAATCCAATGCCATTGCAAACTGAACATTTTAAAACACTAGTGCAACTCATACACACCAAATAAAAACAGTTTGCACAGCAGCCGTGGTGATGTGACTCATTAAAGGTGCACTGTAAAACTAGCAAACCTAGTGTGTGTGTGTGTGTGTGTGAAGTGTGTGTAGTATTTGGCACCTCCCATAACCATTAACTTCTAGTGCAGGTGGAGATTCTCGGTTTTACCCTCTTCTGTCCCTTGAGATGAAAATCTTCAAAGCGGCTGCTGAAAGTACTGGATTTAAACCAATAAATTAATCAGGAACTAAAAATAGAGAGAAAAAAAAAAAAATGAATAAAAAGAAAATTTAAAAAAATCCAACAGCTCAAACACGGCTGCTCTGGGTCCGAGGGTCACAGGTCGGGGGTCGGTGACGTCTCAGTTGGCATCTACGGACATGAGGTGCACGAAGAGTCCAGCCGAGGGGAGAACGTCGCCGTTCTTGTTGAGCAGCGGTATGTGTCTGTATCCTGTGTGGAACACAAAGAGGTAACCATCAGTGATCGGACAGAACCAGAATACGAAAAAGTCTTTGTGCAGAGAGTGAATCTGGATCCTCCACTAGGGTAAAGGAACGGTTCCGGTTCTAAAGTCTGCAAACATGAGGCGGTTTCTAGGGGATCCTGAAACCTAAGCAGCCCCCGCCGGTCGTTAAGACTTACCCATTTTTAAGCTGTTGAACGGAAGAGTGTACTGCCCCACAAACTCATTATCGGAGGTGCTGTCATAGTCTTCAACAACAAAGCGGACCAGCGCCAGATCCGGCACGTACACATCGAACTGGAAGTTTTCATTCCATGCTGGGTTGAAGCCTTAAACAGAAAATAAGACACGTGGCATCGTTAACTTCATCCACCTCTGATGCTCGGAACATCAGAAGTGGATCCTCATCCACCATCAATCATCTACCTGTCAGTCTAAGACGCCTACATTTCCCAGGATGCACTCGGGCAACCCCCAGAAAGGCATGCATGTGTGAGCTGCAGCTGATGGTTCTACACGTTTGGAGTTTCACAGATGAGGAAGTTTAGGGACAATAAATGCCTCCATTATGTGTTGTTGCTGCATTGCATTCTGGTCTACCGAGGCTTCATCAGGCACAGACACGATTCTGAAGTCCAGCCAAATGCTGATACACAACTTTAAGTTTTTCTAGATGAACATTGTTTAACTGTCATTTAACCCTTCATTGCATATTTTATTTCATTTATTAATATAACATCTTAGTCAATTGAAATTTACCATAAACTGACAATTTTTTTTTGTTGATCAAGCATGTTTTTAAACGGTTAAAAAAGATCAGACTGTCATGGATCATTTAAATTAGATTAGTTCTACCGTCATCATCATAAAGTGAAACCTCCAAGCCGTTTTTGGTAAACCATGTTTTTTTTTGGTTCTATCAACTTACATAAATCTGTTTAGTAAATCCTCACATGCCAAAAAATATCCTTCTTATGGAATGGGACTTATAGCTATGTGTAATAATCTCCTCTTCTGTGCCCCCTTGAACTGTGGTGTCCCCCAGAGCTCCATCATTGGCCCCTTACTCTTCAGCACATGCATGCTATCACTGCCTCATATTCTAAACAGGTTCTGCTTCGGCCCGACGGTCCCATTAAGTTACCAAAACATTGAATCCCATCAGAATCCATGTTATCCCAACTAAATATTGATGCTGGCTGCAGGTTTCTCACCCCGTTTGTTACGGTACTGCAGCCAGGAAAAGACGAATCCCTGTGAAAACACATTTAAACCTGCCGGTTCTGGACTTTGCACCGCAGCGCTCACACTCGTTAAAAACCAACCTCCTGAACATACACAATTCTTTTTTTCTTTTTTTTAAATCAAGATCAACTCTTTGTTCTCTGCGAAAGAAATGTAAGAGAAATTTTAGAAATGTTTAACTCTTTGTTATCCTCCTCCAACAGTTCATCAGTGATTTTTCTGTCATTACTTCCAATTAGAAAATGTGACTGAACCTGTTTATAATCCGACCCAGTGGCAGCTTGTTTATGCTAAAGAGGGAGGGGCCGAGGATGGAGCCCTGGGGGACACCGCATGTCAAAAGGGGCCGCCGAGGAGGAGTCATTAACCGTTACCGTTGAGGAAGTCACATTTTAAAATGAAAGCACGTGAAGTGTTGCTAAAGAGAATTATGTGACTTCATACAACGAAAAATGAGGGTCAAACTGTTTGTTTTTTAAAAAAAATGTTGAACGACTCTAATTAAAACTGACTTTTTAATTTTATTGTATAAAAATGACCAAACACGTTGTCATTTTATGGTCAATTTAAAACCTTATTAATTTAAAATATTGCATGAGGAAAATTTAACAGGGGAATAAAATTTAAAAAAAAAAAATTTTTTCTGGGTTAAGACATTAAAGGAATAAGAAAGTGGAATATGAAAATCCCGGATTATTTTTTTATCCACACCAATATTTAACGGGTTCTATTCTGGACGTTAGTCCAGTAGTTTATTGTGTAAACATGCTGAGAAACGACAAACAAACAAACACAGAGGAGAAACTATAACCTTATTGATTGAAATGATTAGGAAGACGTACCCCAGATGTTTCAGATAAACCCAGAACAAAATTCTCCTCCTTGCTAATTGTACTGTAAAACAAACCGTTGTTTTCCACGTGATTGGTCTCCTTCTCAGCGACATCAGCCGGCGCTCCGAACACCTGCACCTTGACCAGAGGGTCCACGATGGACGACTTCTTATCGTTGACTTTGGGGAGCTGCTGGGCCGATATCACCTGACGGCAGGAGGCAGAAACAGAAAGTCGGATCGTAAAAAAGCTCGGTGGAGCGGCTCTCTGTGAGCGTCTGTCGGCGGAAACGCTCTTACCATCACGTGAAGCATCTTGTGCCTCAGCCAGTCCCCTCGGGTCAGAGTGATGGGGTCAAACTCCGTGTCCGTGCCCCTCATGAAGGCCGGTTTGAGGATGTAGCCGCTCTTTCCGTTTTCCAGGAATCTGCCCTGGTTCACGTCCATTTCCGAGCAGCTGGTCTGGAAGTTTAAGGCCACTGAAAGGGAAATTCAGAAGGCGATGCAGGTTTAAACCAAAAAAATATTAGACTTCTTCATTCTCACTTCCTCCGTCTTTCCGCCTACCGATTTGGCAGCCGGCGTTCCACAGAGGCACCGGGTTGTAGTTGGAGGAGTCCGTTCTGGAGCCTGCTGGGTAGATGCGGCTCAGCTTTTCCACGTTATGGCGCACGTAGGCGTTAGCTGCAGGCGACACGCAGACAGGAAGAGGAAGAATAAACTCGGCGAAACGCCAGCGACAATCCCAACATTCAAGTAAATCCCCTCTGATTGAAATTAAAGGTCCGGTGCGTTAGATATAATATCATATATCATATAAATCATATAAATATTATTTTTTGATGACTTATACAGCAAAGTGGATTGGGGGGATTTCCGGGGATACGTCTTTTCTTTACCCAGCGTAGGCCGGGTTATTTTAGCCGAGAGAATTAAAAATGTTTTCAACATCTTTGCTGTAAATATTAATATCAAAATAACTTAAAAGATAAGTGATTTTAAATGATTTCCTTGATTTCTAAAGTTTTGGAGCCTGAGAATAGATTTATTAATCTTATACTGTTTAAAGTTTTGAAATGAAGCCTACGTATTTAAATATTAAGCACCTATATAAATAAATAAAACATACCAACAGGTAAGTTGTCGTCAGGTAAACACTTTCTCGCTCACCCGACTCCTCAGCCAGCTTCAGGGCTTTCCCCTCCTTGAAGGAGGACATCTCGTAGAAGCTCAGGTTGTTCCTGGCGTCCTCGAAGCCGTTGAAGTGGACGCTCTTGCAGTAGATGACCATGTCAGAAAGCTCTTTGGCCAACTTCAGCTTCTTCTTCTCCTTCTGCTGCACATCAAACAGACACTAAAGAACTGAGTCTGCCCAGGAGAGAGAGGAGCGTCATCTGGGATTGTTTATGGAATCTTTCTAGATGCGAACCCCACCTTGCTTTTCTCTTGTTCGTCCTCATCTTCATCGTTTGACTCCTCCTCCTCCGTCATGTCCGTATCGCCATCTGCTGCTTCAGGAGCGAAGCAGGCCTCCAGTTTGTTTAGCCGCTTCCCTTTAATCAGGAACTTCCCCTTTAGCTCCTACACACACACACACACACACACACACACACACACACACACACACACACACCGATAACACATGCACACACACCGAAAACACATGCACACACACACACACACAGAACACACACACACACACACACACACACACAGAACACAGACACACACACACACACACACCGAACACATGCACGCACACACACACCGAAAACACATGCACACACACACACACACACACCAAACACACACACAGAACACACGCACACACACACACACCAACACACGCACACACACACACATGCACGCACACACACCGAAAACACGCACACACACACCGAACACACACACACCGAACACACACACACACACACACACCGAACACACATACACACACACACCGAACACACGCACGCACACACCAAAACATGCACACACACACCAAAACATGCACACACACACACCAAAACATGCACACACACACACCGAACACACACAAACCAAATACACGCAGACACACAGACCAAACAAACACACACACCGAACACATGCACACACACAGCAAACACACGCACACACACAGACCAAACAAACACAAACACAGCGAACACACACACACCCACACACACCGAACACATGCACACACACCAATTTCACGCACACACAGCAAACACACCGACACACACAGACACACAAACAGCAGAGCTCCATCAGTGACCAGCATCCTCACAACCATCCTTGAACATCTCATCTATCCATAGATACCGTTGGCGAGGGGAAGTCGGCGGGCATCTCGTCCCCTAGAGGTGAGGTGACGAGCGCACTGCCCAGGATGGAGGTCATGTGGCGTGCCATGACTTCCTGCTGCTTCACGCTGCAGTGGTTCTCCAAGGAGAGGATGACGGGGTAATCGGACGTCTGCGGCCGCAAACGCAGAGAAGAGAACTTGAGCACGGCGCCGACGGATATTTTAGAAAAAAAACAGGTACAAAACTCACCTTGAAGGCGAAATCCTTGATGGCTCTGATGGCGTCTTTGAAGAGGATGTTGGAGGTGAGCGTGTAGCCGTGGTAGATTATGGGCTCGTCGTCTGATCCGTCCCAGCAGTCCAGCTCCACACAGCGGCAGCCCTTCTGCAGAGCCCTGAGGGAGAGTGAGTGGTTAGAAGTGGTTAGTCATCTGATCAGAACCTCAGAGGTGACGGTATCAGAATGAGGCTCGATTCTGTTGGGATGACTGACAGCCGTTACCTGACGTAAGCCTCCGTGCTGCTGGGCCCGGCCAGCTGATCCTTGGTGAGATAGGTGTTGTGCGAGGAGGAGATGAAGTAGTGACTGAGAGGGTGACTCATGTCCTGGTAAACCTCTCGGTGATCTGCGTTTAGGATCAGGGCGTCCGGGTGGTGCAGGTACATGAGGAAGCCATCTTTGGAGAGCAGCTTCTTCTCCTTGGCTGAAGGAGAACAAACAAGACGTCAGTGAACAGTAACTGAGAATTAATCATGATGCAGTCGTAGTTATTTAAAAAAGAAAAGAAGAAAAGAGACCAGATGGAGAAAAACAAAACGTAATCAAAACTTCTTCCACTTAATATTCTGGTCTGCTTTCCTGCTGCGTGAGGGAGACGGAGCGTGAAGGCGGGACATAGAACTAAAAAAAAAAAAAGATGAAGGGTGAAACTTCTCTTCGGGAGAAAACAATCTCAGCCCTTTCCTGTAATTTGGACCTGGTTCAAAATCAACATGCGAACCAGAACATGTTCCGTGTCCGGATAATTGCCTTAAAGTCATCGGACCGGAGAACCTCTGCGGGGGCCGCATTCTTTATCGCTCAACCTGCTTTACGTCAAATCATGTTTGGATAAATCTGATGTGAAATAAAGAGAAAAAAATAGCAAAACATGAATTTTGGCTTTGGCTTTGACTAAAATGTCTGTTGTTCATGGACTTAAAACTAAAATACATAATGTTTTCTTTTGACTTTAAGTCAAAAAAAAAAGAAAAAAAAGAAAAAGGTCTTTGGCATCGGATTAATCTGAACAATAATTCATGTTTTCACCACTGTGTGTTTGTTTATTTGTTTGTTTGTTTGTTAGCATGATTTAGGGAAAGTCCCATAGTCACAACATTTTAGTGATGTGTCGCAACGTTTAAATTGGAGTGGAGTTGGGAGCTCAGTGGGCTGAACAGGGATGCTGAAGTGGAAGACGCAGAAGACGAGTGGATGCAGAGCATTTGAGAGACGCTCAGAGAGTTTATTGGAGTTGCGGGTAAATTTTGAGGCTGTTAATAAATCCGACTTTTTCGGTTTATTATAATTTGCCATCCTACAAATTTCGCAATTTAAACACAACAATGCACAATATCCCCCACCTAAAAATTATCCTTATGAAATTATTATTAAAAATTATATCCTTGAGATATGTCCTTTTGTTGAGCAGCAAAAAGGTTTTAGCTTGATGTGTTTGAGTTAATCTAGTTTATGCTATTTAAAAAAAAATAAAATTTTTTCCTTATTTGAAAGGAAAAAATAGGAAGTTTAGCTTCTCGTAGATTTGAAATTTGCAGAAAGGAGCATAAGATTCAACTAAAGAACATTTTTAAAGAAAGTTATGTTTTTCAAATATAGCTTTACATTTAATTAACAGACTTCAATCGGGGGTTTGTTTGTACAAAGCAGGAGGTTGGGGGATTTTCGGGGATACTTCCTTACGGTCAGGGACGGGGGTCAAACTCCTTTAAATGCTCCCACTCTGCAATGGTAAAGAAAATGTTCTGGATCCACGTGATGATCTGGGTCACCTGATCCTAAAAGAACTCAACAAGAGTTCAACGGCCCGGAAACGAAGGTGCGTCATTTCAGGTTTCAGGTACTGACCGTTCTCGTCTGGCTCGTACTTATTGATGATGCTGTGGGCGTCGGCCAGCGAGGCTTTCTCTCTCTGTTCTTTCATCAGGAACTCCACCAGGTTCTCTGGACTCATGAAGCCCGTGGTCTTGCCGTACTCTCCGTAGATGATGTCGATTTCCTCCCGGTAGGTTATCAAGTCGTAGAAATGTTGAATCTCATCTCCAGACAGGAACCCAGAGTTGGACCGGTCACATTTCTGTACGATGGGAAATTAGAGAGTTAGAGTTAGCTTTGATAGGATTGTTTTTTTTCATTACAAAGTAAACAGAACATTTTTGAACATAACTCAAAAACTATTTCATGGCCCACTTTGAAATTCTATTCCCACATGCACCTCCGCGCGAAGAAAGAACTGGAAGGATTTTGGGGAAGTGACGGTTGAATATCTTGGACTACAGTTGGAGATTTATGTCCAAAAGTTTCTGGGCCATAATTTCTCAACCGTTGGTTCATTTAAGTCCAAATTGAGGGCGTCTGGATCGACTCGAGGAGATCCGTCTTGAATTCATCAGGTTTTATTTTACAAATTCATATTTTACTCACTGAGTTTCTGAATCAGCATTGAATAAGAGGCCCTTCGGCTGAGATGCGTCTGTTTTACAGCTCTTGGGGGCATCTGCCTTCATGAGGATCCATTTTTAAGCTCACCTTGAAGAGCATCTCCGCGTAGATGTCGTCCACCTCGATGTTGATCAGACGCAGGAAGTCCTTCATCTCTGACTGACTCAGCTTATCGTCTTTGTTCTTGTCGGATTTCTTCAGGCAGCTGAAGATCCAACTGGAGAGTTTTCAATGTAAGGAATGTATTGATGTGTGTTTAAACACTCCGATAGCTATCGAGGGATCGGAGGTCTCACGGGCCCAACATGGAGCTGGAGGGGCCCCAAAACCTCCACAACGGCCCGAAAACCACTTTCAGTTCAGATAAACTCTCATCTATAGTCCAACATTTATGTCGACCCTTCTGGGATTTAAACAAGTCTTAGAGATTCTCTACACTTCAAGGTCCCCAACGCTCACAAAGTTCTGTCAGCAGAGGTGGTCTCGATGATACATCACCCTAGCTCCAGGCCGAGAACCCAGGTTCAAGTCTCAGCGTTAATGATTTAGCCAGTTTGTGAATCTTAAGTGCTTGATTGATTTGATTGATTTGAGGGGAAGGGTCTCAGATATTCTCGATCAGGGTAAGGATACTGCTCTCTCTTCTGATTCTTGCTGAGGTTGTTCATCTTGGAGACCACTCTCTGCAGGCTGTTGACCCACTGTTTGGCCTCCTCATCTGAGCTGGCAATTAGGTCCAGGGTCTTCCGCTTGCCTTTGAACACAATGGAGAAGCAGCGGCCCTCCACCTGTTCCTCCGTGTGCTTTTGAAAGCCCTCCGACTGGCGGCCCATTCTCACCGATGAAATGCCTTCCAGAGAAACTGAGGAAAGGAGAACATTTGCTGATGTCAGCGTTTAATAAAAGCCCTAAAAAGTCTGGGACTACTACGAGTCTTTCCTGTTAACCTCAAAAACTATTTTATGGATCATTCTCAAACTTTACACAAACATAGACCTTAGTGCGAAGAAGAACTGAATTCATTTTGGGAGAGGCCAGCTGTATATTTCCGAAACTAAGGGGGAGTTTTATCTCCAGAACTTTTCAAGCCGTGTTTTCTAAACTGTTGGTCCGATACTGTCCAAATCCCAGAAGATGAATCGAATCGAGAAGATCTGTCCTGTATATATAATATTTGACATTAATAGTTCATACTTTACTCAGGAGGGGAGCTTTGTTTACGAAAAACACAGTTTTTTCGGACATAACTATATATATATATATATATATATATATATAACTATATATATATATATATATATATATATATCTCTATATATATCTCTATATATATATATCTCTATATATATATATATATCTATATATATATATATCTATATATATATATATATATATATCTCTATATATATATATATAGATATATATATAGATATATATCTCTATATATCTATATATATATATATATATCTCTATATATATATATATATATCTATAGATATATATCTATATATATATATCTATAGATATATATCTATATATATATATCTATATATATATATATCTATATATATATATATCTATATATATATATATATCTATATCTATATATCTATATCTATATATCTATATCTATATATCTATATCTATATATCTATATCTATATATCTATATCTATATATCTATATCTAT
>VRLP01003866.1:0-57203 GCA_009660295.1 Lophius piscatorius | reverse complement strand
TGGTGGAGATGGGAAGCCAATGAAGGGAATGAAGAACGGGGGTGATGTGTTTGTGTTTACGAACTCTCATCAGGATCCTTGCAGCACTGTTTTGAACATACTGAAGTCTTTGAAGACTTTTATCAGGGATCCCGGTGAAAAGTGCGTTACAGTAATCCAGTCGGGAGGAGACAAACGCGTGGACCAGCTTTTCAGCATCACTCAGGGTGAGTGAAGAACGGAGTTTCGAGATATTTCTGAGATGGTGAAAGGAGATCTTGCAGATGTGTTTGATGTGGGATTCAAAAGTGAGTTGAGGTACTGTACTCACATAAGTACATACATACATACATACATACATACTGTACCACTGAAGTACATCAGATAAATCTACTTCCTGTTGATCCGCTAGCAGGTACTCTGACGTTAGGACGGATGGCAGAAAGCTAGCGCTGCAATACTTTCGATAGCTATTGACGCAGAAGGGTTGATTATAAAGTAGCATTAAGTCAAACATTTAGTACAACAACTATTTTATATATTTGATGGAATATTCTGGCCTTGAGGAAGCTTAGATGATTTTGAGATGAATGTGTGAGAGATTCTGAAGGAAGAGTAAAAAGGCCTTATACAGAACTTTCTACAAATAAGAAATCAAAGCCACCGTTATTCACAAAACAAACTTATAAAAAACATTTACAAATAAAACAGTAGGGAAAGGTTGAGGTGAAGGTATAAAATATAATTACTGCTCTCCGAACAATTGTTGGTATGTATGCAGTAGAATATGCCTTGTATACTATTTAAGGATTTAAAACATTTTCTTTAGTGTTTCATTAGTTTTTAAGGCTTTTAATCTTACTTGAATTTAACTAAGACTAGGTCCGTGCTTCATCCTCGAAAGGCCCACGATACTCTTCATTTAAAGTTGTCCAAGTAAAGTTTCACAAAAAAGCTCCCCCTAGTGAGTAAAGTATGAATTGTTAGAGTAAAATACGATCTATACAAGATAGAAATCATTAAGGCTAAAATTTTGGAGATGAAGCGCCCTCTAGTGACAGAAATATACAAGCAACCTCTCCCAAAATCACTCCAGTTCTTCCTGGCACTAAGATATATGTGGGTGTAAAATCTGAGAATGACGCGTGAAATCGTTTTTGAGTTATGGCGTTTAACAGGAAGGATTTACAAAGACGGTTCCATAATAACCCCGACTTTTTGAGGATTATTAAAAAAAGAAGTGGAAGAGGAAAGATGGTCCCTGAATCCCATTTGAATTCTGGGTAGTTAGCCAATTAACGTTCAAGTGGGGAAGCTGCAGAAATACACAAAACAACTTGAGACCAAAGCGTTTGGTGTTCAGACTTTCTTCAGGGAGTCAAACGGATCTCACGGAAGAGTGGGACTTCTTATGGTGGTGAGAAGGTCCCACTTTGTGAATCATGTTGAGTCCAGGAGGAACTTGATTTTTTTGAATATGGGATTGAAGTTGGAAACGTATCGCTGCTAGTTGAAGCAACGATCCCGATTAAAAGTACTAAAAAACCATGATTCATGGTTGCGACTCCCACTCGGCTCAGCTAACATGTCGCCGAGCTAAAGTGATGCCTTTGGTTTCACAGGGAACCGGAAAGCTGACTGCCGGTTTTCCTCTCCATACGTTGGGCAGAGTGGATCAGCGTTTGCTCAGGAAGTCTTATCAGAGTCAGTGCAGCTTGACATTAAATAAATGAGAAACCTATTACAACACAAACTTACTGGAGAAGCGGCGGAAGAGAGAGAGGACAAAAATATTCACTCTCAGGTCTGACTGCCAGCCTACCGCCTCGAACCGGCTTCTCAGACTGCTCATCAGTGCTGTTCACACCAGCCATGTATCTCCTCACCCCTCTCTCTCTCTCTCTCCCTTTAGATCTGACTCTCTTCCACTCTTGCAGAGACTCCCATCGATTTGAGGGAGGCGGAGAAAACGAGACAGAAGGTTGGAGAGAAGGAGCCCAGACTTCAGCAGCTGCTCTGTTCATCTCTCTTGCTGAGTTTTCCCATTTCGGCCAACTTTGCCGTCGATATTCCTGAAAAGTCCCCAACCCCCTGCATTATACAAACAGAGAGTTAAACCTTGGCTCTGACCCTAACCTCTACTTTTTATGTATTTGAGTATTGAGTATTGTTCATTAAAAAAGCTATCTCTAGTAAAGGTAATATGAACTATTAGAGTGAAATATCATACAACAAAGATAAATCTCCTCGAGTCGGTCCAAATGCGCCCCATTTGGACCGAATCGGACCAACTGTTTAGAAAAGTTGTTTCTGACACCATTGGAGATAAAGCTCCCCCTTGTGTCAGAAATATAGATTCGACCTTTCCCAAAAATTTTCCAATTCTTTTTCCCCAATAAGGTCTATGTGGTTAGAAAATTTTATATACTGATGCTATAACTTCTATAGCTGGTGCGATCCATCGGCACCGAGGCACCGTCTCTTCTCAAACAGAGACTCGATAACGTTCATAGGACCGACCCACTTTTAAAAAGCTGGTCAATCCCCTGCGATGTGCAATCAGTCCCCCTGATTGAGTCCATAATGACTCAAACTAACTATTTCTATGAAGTCAGCAGTCTGTTCTAGGATCAGATCCCATAGTGACTCAAACATTAAGATTAATAAAGATTACTGGTTGGTTTTTTTTGGACTTATTGTTGGGAAATAACAGATCTACTTGATTTGGTTCATACGAGGTAAATTGGACAAAAGTTCTGTTCAAAAAAACAATGTTTCTCACAAAGAAGTTCCCCTTAATGAGAACGGAAAAAAATGTGTTTTTTAACTTCCTAACTATTGGTCCAATTCAGTATTTGTCCTATTTTACTGTTTTTGTTTGTATTTAATTCTGGGGTTTGTTTGTTTTTTCACAGTTAACCAGTTTTTCTGAGCTCAGGGATAAAACAAGACAGATTTCCTTTTGTCGATTCATAGGAAAGATACGGATGAAAAACTGTGTTTTTCACAAGTTGCTCCCACTGATGAGGAAAATATGAACTTTTATTGTCAAATAATATATTTATATACAGGATAGATCTTGTGTTGATTCATATTGTTCAATCTGGACATAATGAGACGTATGGTTGGGAAGCGACAGTTAAAAAAAGTTTTTTGTTGTTGTTTGTTTTTACAAAAAAAAAGCCCGCCTATTGAGATAAATATGAACAATTACAGTAAAATATGACAAATACAAGTTAGATCTCCTCAAGATGACTCATATGAGTAAGATATGATATCTAAAAGATAGATCTCCTTCAGGTCATTAAAGTGTAAGGATGAATTAATCCATATACATCACTTTTGGCGAAGATCATCAATAACAGTTTTCTTTAAAATTCTGCTTCTTTCTCCTAAGGATTGAGGTTGTAACACTCCATTTATAATCTGTCGGTAAGTTCACGCTGGATTCTTTGGAAACGATAACAGGTATGTGGATGGATTGCTGCACCATCCAATCAGCCGCCATTGCTTTGATTTTGCGAGCACGCTAAAACGTAGAACGCCACGAACTGAGTGAAAAGAAGGCGTTGTTTCCATCTGTGTGTTTTATTCACGGTTCTGAACCCAGCATGAAGTTTCTCTCCAGCTGCTGCTGGTTCACGCATTTATGTATATACGTATTTATACACTGTATGTATATGTGTGTATGCGTTTATAAATCTGTACACACATACGTACACATTTATAAACATGACGTATAAATATGTATATACATACATACACAGGACAAAAATTGAGAAATAAGAAAATGAATAGATAAGATACACCTGCAAATCTAGAGAAAAGATTGTGTGAGACTGTGTGATAGCTGCTGTCTATGAAGTAAAACAGCAGCAGCTGTACAGCAGAAACTCTTCAACCGACTGTCACAGCGGCTAAAATAATAACCCAATGTACGCCTTCCTCGCATTTTACGAGCAGAGCGGCGGCGTTGAGCATTGGCACTCAAAACAAGCAACGACAGGAAAGAAAGGAAGAGTAAGAGGAAGCATTGTTCACAGAGAACACGGCCTTCATTGTTTCTCCGTCGTCAAAGAGAAGAAGGTCCGTCTCTTTTATCCAAGCTTTTTTACCTTTCATCTAAATTCTGTGTGAGGATGCGGCGCTTTATGAGACCCTTCATCTCTCCTCTGAATGTATTTCCTCTACAGGCCGTGACTCCTCGTCTTCAGAGGCTTTGATTCGTTTGATTGTAGCAGCTTCAGCAGCTAATCATCATAAGTATTGAATACTTTTATGCATAGTAAAATACATTGAATTATGACATAATTCATTTGGAAAATAACAAAAAACTTTTTTTTTTTTAGTTAAATTATTTTGTTTTTATAGTGCCTTTTTTCCCGTGTTTTTTTATATTGTATTTCCTAGAAATTATTCATTTGTGCAAAGTGATAAAACTGTTGTGAGTGTTAAATTCACAAATGTGTAATATAACAGTAAATATTTGCCTACTGTAATAAATACCAGCAATTAAGTCAAAACTGCACAAAATATCAGCAAATATTTTTGGATTGTAGTACTAATACAGTCAAAACTGTGCAATATAACAGTAAATATATGGGTGCTGTAGTATAGAACAGTAATAAAAACTGTGAAATATCAGAGCGAACATTAATATCTGTAATTACTAATAGGAATAAATTCACAGCTATAAAATATTACAGTAAAAAAAAGTTTTTTCTGTAGTAATTAACAGCAGTGAAATCCAAGCTGTATAATATTACTGTAAATAGTTTGGGACTGTATAAAATCAAAACTGTGTTTTGATACTGTAGTAAATAACAGAAACTTTCAACTGTAGGATAAGTAAAATACGGTAACAAATAAAACAGAAAGCGAGATATATCTCAGTCATAAGCACCAAATCTGTCCGATAATAGATTTAGGAGATAAAACTGCCCCTTGTGGCAGAAATATGCGAAAAAATCTTCCCCAAACTCAATCCAGTTCTTCCCCGTAATAAGGTCAATGTGGATATGAAATTTGAAAATGGTCCATAGAATAGTGTCCGAGTTATGGCGTTACCACCTGTCAGTTCAATAATGTCCTCAACTTTTCAGCGATATAACAATAAAAAGAAAGTAAGGAAAGAACAAAATATACTAGAAACGTTATTATTCAATGAATGCACAGAGTTCGGAAAAACGACAAGCACGAAAATCACAAATGAAAATTTTAACAAAAGACTAACTCCTTCGATAAGAATGAAACTTATTGTGAGGAAGTTAACAGGGATATATATTTTCACTATGGTGAAGAAAAATACTTACCGCATACAGGAAGTATGTCACTTTCACCTAATTTAATCCATAATTGAATTAAATTAAATACGTAAGTATTTAATTTAAATAATAAGTAAACCAGTTGTTTGATTGTTGGTGCATAAAGGTGAAGACGTTTGTCCGCTCCTCCCTTTCTTTTTTAAATTCATTACCGAGTCACTGTAGATAAATGTCCGACGGTTGTTCAACTTCTAGGAAAATTAGCCCATAATAGCCAAAGATTTTATGAAAATTATGGCTAATAAGACAAAAATTTATCGCTTTTTCCCCCCATAATCAATATTGATCTGCATGGAAGCTGAGAACGGAAATGTTGCAGTTAATTATTCTTTTTATCGTAATAAGATAATTTACTGGTTATCGCAAGAAGACTAGCAACCTTCTCCCTGAGATAACAAGATAATTTAAGTGTTTTCCTCACGTTAATGAGAACAAAAAAAACACTTAATCATTATTGTGAACACAACAAATGATGCTTAATGTCGACTAAGGTGTTTCCATTATTGATAAACGCATCGACTCTATTTCAGTCAAGCTTTAACACAGAAATGACTTTTATTGCTGCTCTCTGTGTGTTAATGTCATTATAAGGTACATTTGTTCTTTTAATCCACTGTTTTTAACTTCCAGGTTGGGCTTTTGGTGTCACTCCTAATCTTAAGGAGCATTCATGCTCCTTAAGATTATAACTGATGCGATAATCAGTTAATTATCGCGTTATCACGAGATAATAAAAATAATAACTATCCGCCTTCATGGCTGCTCTCGACTTCCATAACTCTGATTTCACCAGGTAGTGGTTATAATGTTATGGCTGGTCATTGTAATCGGGATTATGCAGATTATTCAAAACCCTGTTGGGATGACTGGATCACTTTTGTCGGGTCAAGAACTGTAGCCAGAAGAAAAAAGACAAAAAGTATGTTTTTTTTTCAGAAATGTTGAAATATTCGCGCGTTGAGAATTTTCCTCCGTCACGGAGACGATCGCATTCCTCTACTTGACTTACGGTTCTGATCACATGACCCGCCCCGTGCCCTACTTTCTTCTAATGAAAAGAAATGGAATAAATGGAACAATAAATCACACTGTGAAATGTCAGAGTGTATTTGACTGCGCTGAATACACAATGGTTTCCCCTCAGGTGGACCCGAATCGGCCCGTTAGAGGTTTCTGTCTGTTCCAGCCAGCAGGTAGAACCGGAGCAGAGCAGCCCATTAACCGCCAAACAGAACTAATGAAGGGGGAAATTAACAAAACAATAACAAACATCACATGTACTTCACAATTCCCCTGAGTGCACACGGACCCCCCTGTTCATTATGGGATGTTATCTGGGTCGCATGCGTTCAACAGTGATGGGCAAAAGTCAAACCGACAAAATAATAAAAGAAATGATTCGAGAAAAAACCCAGCAGGTGTTTGAAAACTACTGGTGATCTGGATGGACTGTAAAAAGAAATGCCGTAAAAGTTTTCTATGACGATTCCTTACTGTAAAATAGATTACAGTTGTTTTAACTAACAAAAAATAATCACAGCATTCATAGTATAACTGTGAAAAACCAAAGTGGTGACTTCCGAAATGTGTAATAAAACAGTAAATATTTTGGGAACTGTAGAGAAATAATGAGATTTATTCTACTATAACCTAATTTTATTTTACAGTAACTTATTGGCTATTTCCTGCAAATTGATTACTGTAATTTTGACTGTTTAACATTTTTACAGTGCAGAGTGCAAATTTATTAAAGGTAAATCTACCTTTGAAGGGACACACAGTTGTAACAGAGTAAATGTTTAAATTTCTAGATTCCAGAGAAGTATTAACATTTGTGTTTTTTCACCATTTAACACTTTTCATTCAAGGGCTCTGGTTAAAGCTCCCGCTACGTTTCAGGCCGCCGTCTTCGCTTTGAGCGTCCGCAGAGGCGTGACGTGCGTTTAAAGCCGTTCTGTGATTCTGGAATGTGGAATAATTGATCATCAGGGAGCAGTTAGTCGAAAAGACAAATAAAGGAAAGAGCAGTAACATTCACAAACAGCTGATCATCGACCGTTCTCTCCGGGTGAGAACACGGGACCTCTTATCAATATTTATGAACCAACGCCAC
This sequence comes from Lophius piscatorius, assembly GCA_009660295.1. Lineage (NCBI taxonomy): Eukaryota > Metazoa > Chordata > Actinopteri > Lophiiformes > Lophiidae > Lophius > Lophius piscatorius. The sequence goes on along the minus strand of VRLP01003866.1, from coordinate 49,787 downwards.
AATAGGTCAAATATCAACCGCCCAGGCACTTTCACTTTTATGGCGTTCTTTCATAAACATAAACTCGGCTTACGCTGTCGTCCCAGAAAGTAAAGGTATAACCTGGAAAAGCCCCTAATCCCCTGCATTCCACGATTCCAAGAAGATTAACAGCCTCATAAAATATAATATGAAGAAGAAAGATCTCCTCGAGTCGAGACGTGTGCAACTAATTTGGATTAAACCGTAGGGAATATTTAAACGTGATACTATAAAAATCTTTTGCTTGTGTAATATGTGATAAGTAATACAGAAGGGACTTATTTGCAAAATCAATCCAGCTCTTCCTCGCACTGGGGTCTATGAGTTTATACAATTTGAAAATGATTAATGAAATTGAGTTATGACTGAAACTCAGTGTTTTCCACACTTAGTGAGTAAAATATTAAGTACAAGAGGAAAATGTGATACATAGACAGTAAAATCAAACCAGTGGTTAAGGAGTTACGCTGAAAAACACTGTTTATCATAAAATCTCCCCCTAGTGAGTGAAATATGAACTACAAGAGGAAAATATGATATATATAAAAAGACATAGATCACCTCGAATCCATTCAGGTGCACCAAATCTGGCTAAATCAGACAAATTAAACAGTTGAGAAATTATGGCAGGAAAACACTGTTTTCAACAATGAAGCTCCCCCTAGTGAGTGAATTATGAACTACAAGAGTAAAACATGATATTTAGAAGACAGATCTCCTTGAGTCCATTCATATGCACCAAACTTGACTAAATCAGACCAACAGTTGAGTGTTAAGGTTAGTTCTACCTTGTAATTAAAGCAAATTTAAGGTCTGCAGAGGTTTTGCTGACTCAGCGGCACAAATCTTTATTTTGCTCTAATGAAGTGGCCTAAATCGCATCATAGTGCCCGTCGTAATTTGATCCAATTTCCACCATTTGCATCGCAGACGGTTATTTATAGATTATGTTAATCCAGCACTCGCTGCACATACTTGGGCGTTCTCGGCGGCGCTAATGAAATTAGAGGCTTAATCAGGCGGGCTTTGGTTGCAAGTGTCAATAAAAATTTAATCTACTTATCTCAGCGATTTATGATATTCTCCCAGAAAATAATCTTATTAATTTATTCACCAGCTCATGAATGAACCGATGAACCCAGTAGTGCAATTAAGACCTGACGCCTTTTTTTTTTGCAGTTCTATATCCAATCATCGTTCAATCACGTTAATCTCACAAACGTTTTATCGTGTCTTAGCAGAGGAGCATCAGGTATTTCGCTACGCCGGATAAATCCAAGAACTGGACCTCACAGCTGGACGGCTGGGTATTTAGAGATCAGAGTGAAAGGATGAGGCGGAGGCTGATGTGAAATGAAGCAAAGGAAGTGAGGAATAAAGTAGTGGAGTTCAACCAAAGTGAGAAACTTATTTCGTAGGAGCACAAAAAATTATTGCTGACACCAGTTAAAAGCTAATTGGCAGTGCGCTGCCTGCTGAACCGTATTTTACACCAGACGTGAAGTCAAATGAGTAATTTCATTGCACCGGGTGTAAAATGAAGCTCCTGGCAGAGGGGAGTCTCGTCCCACTCAAAGAGTGGATCTGCTGGCGGCGCTGGCTCAACTTTAACGGGAGTTACTGGTGAAATTAGCATTTAATCCACATGTGAAATCACTTAACCTGGCATTATTATTGCACTGAGCATCAACAAGTATGTAATATTTAAATTCCACATGTGATAAGTGCAAACTCATCACAATCAGAAAAAAACACAGAGGTGGAATAAACAACAAAGAATATTTCTGTGACCAAAACCACAAGTTTCACTTCAGGTGTGGGAAAATCAACGTGAAAATCACGTGACCAAATACCATACATAAAAAAGTGCATCAGTTTTCAAACCTATGTCAACATTTGGACATGTGTCGAAATACACATATATCCAAAAAACATGTGTATAATAAAACAGATATCCAAAAAATGAAATCATACGAATACAAATATGATCAAATACCACATTTGGATAAAGAACTTCACACATGGAAAAAAAAAACACAAATGTGTCCAAAGTACACAAGTACTTAGTACTGACTCAACATGAAATATATATACGTCAAATCTTCACGTTGTGGTAAAACCCCCACATGGAAATCCCTTTTGTCCAGCATAAAAACAAAAAAACAATCATAATCCAGAGAGTTAAAAGGTTTATCGAACGTCCTCCGGTAGCTACTGGTTTTTACTGAAGAGATCGGCTGTTACCATGGAAACCACCTGCACTGACCAGGTAGAGCAGCTGCATTCAGTGCTCGTCATTCCACTTCTCTCCAAAGTGTTCTCTCGCCCAAACCTCCTCCTGACGTCACATGACTCTGAGACGGACTTCACTGTCAACAGTTTCCAAGACTCTCACTTTGTCTTCATCGGGACTTTAAGGTCCGCTGTGTTGGATTGAGAGGGAATCGTGTTTTAATTGGTGTTTAATGATCTTTAACTGTCATGTTTTCCTAGATTAAAGGCTACAGACTTAATTAGATAAAATAAAAGTGAATAACATTAATTACCGACTTTTAAGCTAAAAAAAAAAAAAATCAACATTATTTCACAAATATATTCTGTATTTGTAGCATTTTCCGTCTAAGGAAATTATGGGATGCTGTTACTTGATAGTTAAAGTTGGTTATTTCCGTTTTCATACCAGCAAAATCTTTTATTTATCCAGAAAGACTATTTTAGCGTTAAGCCTTGCTGGTGAAAGCTTTGCATTGTGCCTTTAATCTGACCAAAAGTTTGTAATTTCACAGTAAAATTCTGTGTTTTCCACGTAATACTGACCAGAAATAAGAACGTAAATTATGGTTTCTCTATGTATCAAAACCTACCATATTTTAATGTTTTACAGTATTCTTTATTAACAGTTTTTACGGTTCAAGTAAAAACGAAAAAGTTGTAATTTACTGTGATTTTATTGAATTAACTATGTAAATGTAACAGGATAACATTATATCTGTTTACATGCTAATCTACCCTACAGTCTCGTACATGGTGACTGTTTTTTTTTTAACGATAAAATTCTGGCAAACCACAGCTGCTGTTTGTTTTTTTTACAGTGTATGTTTGGAAATAAGACCTCAGCCACTTCAAAGTTTAATAAGGAGGATACACATTCTTGCTGCTGAATTTTCTTCCTGCCCTGTCGGCCCATCCAAAGAATCTAGCTGAGCCCCCTTCTGGCAGAACCGCCCCCTGCTGGCAGAAACCGCCCCCTGCTGGCAGAACCCGCCCCCTGCTGGCAGAACCGTCCTCGGTGGCGTCTTGTAGGTTACTCACGTACTGCAGACAACCCCTCCTCACATTCGACACGCATACAGATTTTACGCATGTGCTCCGTGAACACACACAAACACTTTGATGGACATCGCTCTAACCCTCCAGGAAATAACACAAATGGTACCAGGATCTCATTTGCAGCCCAGGAGAACCATTTCAGACCCGTTCCGTCAAGGAAGCGAATAATTACTCTTCAGTTTACTGTTAGTATTCAGCAGCAGGTTCAGGCGTGTCTCGTGTTCTGGCCTCAGTAACGACACAGACAGCTTCAAAAACGCTGACTCGTTTCCTACGCCGACTGTCTGTTAGCGAGATTACGGATAAACTAACGGACGGAAATTTTACCCAGATGTAGGTTCTGGTACATTTTGGTGACTCTTACGTCATGTCCTCATGATGAGACGACGTAATAACGTTTTCTTAACCGGTGACAGATCGGGTATTTTCGGAGGAGTTTTTAACAATCACTCGTAAATTAATGGACATGGATGGATCTTTTAGTGGCAGTAAAGGACTCACCGGAGATTCTACACGGTCCTGAGAAACGGCAGCTTCTGTGAGTCCCTGCTTCCTGCTACCTTCACCATGACACACTTTTCTCACCAGTTCCTCTCTTGCAACCACTCACTCACTCACATGTTCTCTTAAAGGAACACTATTTTCACGTTTCTTTCTAGTTAATAATAAATCTCACTGAAACATGCAGCTGGTGCGATAATATCTTTAAGATCAAAGATGATGCTTGCCAAATAGTGAGCTCACTTATTTCTACTGCAAACTTGAAATTGCCAAATAGTGACCCGCATTGATAAACTGACAGCTATGTTCATAAACATTAAGTAAGGGCTTCCAACACAATTTATAACCTAATTATGAACCATTTTAAAAACTTTTTATAATGTTATATTCAAGACAGTGTTTGCTCTGATGGTTGAAGACCGTTTGTGTGACCTGTCACTCAACACGTCCTCCATCCTCTGACACTATACTTCATTATGAGGACGGTACATTTGTAAGGAAGTGTAATCATACTGACGTTTAAATTGCAGACGCTTAATGGTACATTCTTTGTGGATGACACTCCTCACAGAGGATGAAGAACCACGGCCTTATCTGATGTCCTCTGAATACGACTGATGGTCTGATTGTACTAACAGACACCAGTTGGGTTGAAAGGAAGAAAAAAGAAGTTTGTCGTCTTGCAGCGGCAGAGATCCGATTCTGGTTGAAAGGTAAAGAGCCTCAGAATATGTTGACAAGTGTGGATGAGATTAACGCAGCTGTACAAACTGTTATAAGTGGACTTAAAAATAGAAACTCGTTGACATATTTCACCGATTCTCAGGGGAAAAAAACCCATTATGTGCCTGAATAACAACCTGTGCCTGTATTTACTCAAAGATGTTTCATTAACGTGAGCTAAAAGGATCTTCTCCACGCGAGGTTATAAACACGTAATATGCTTTGTGATAAAAGGCTGCCAACGAAGAGAAATGAGCTGCAATAAATCTGAATCGTACATGTGACAAGCTTCCAAGTTTGAATCATGACAGATGTGTTTCTCTTCAATTACCTTTTTTTGTTTGTTTGTTTGGACAATATATTTTTTTTTATCACTTTTTCTTAACGATACACTTAAAAAAGATTTGTGACGGAAGATATATATATATATATAAATATATATATATATTTCTACAAAATGGAAAATGTCAATCCGGGAAGGACACCGATCAGAGAACATCGATCATAGGTGAATGAACCAAAATGCACCTAAAACTCAAAAATAGATCAATTGAAGAAACCCAGATAAGATGCCATCATTCTGTTCATGTTCATAGGTTGAAGTAGCGGAGACTCGATGAAGAAACGTTCCACCTCCAAAAAACAGACCAGGAGGAAGATGTTGAATATTCGGTTGCTGGATTCATACTGACTTTTTAGCAAAAGAAAGAAACCATGGCGAGTGGAACCTCGCTGTCAAAGGAAACATGAAGCCCTGACTCGTGAAACCATAGAGGAGTAAATATGAGGGTCAACTTGGTCCAGCGATGGGACTAATGGCTGCACGGTGTGGATTTTATGTTCCCCTGCCGGTTGCATGTCCTCTGAGGCAGTGTGAAGAGACCGGCTCTTCGTCAGCTTGTCACGGGTTGAGGAAAGATGGCTGTGATGTATGTGATGCGATGCTGCGATTCATGTAGCTATACTGAATAAATTCTCCGTTTCTCCCAAGAATTGATAAGCCCAAGCCGTGCTTGTGTTGATAGCCATGCACTTTTTAAGTAGGCCATCTGCATCTCACGTTGTTTTACAATTCAAGGCTCTGAATTTTAAATGTGGCATTGTGATTGATGAGCAGCGTTCATGAAGGCTCCCCACTTAAATTACCATACAATTTTCCGGAATATATGCAGATTGATCTGTCCGAGAATCCCACATCTAACGTCTTCAGAGGAAACATTAATACTAAATGTCATCAAACGGTGCTTCAGGCTCATCTCCCATGCAAGATTCCTGCTCAAGACTGTCGGCTATTTCGGCCCAGGAGAAAGGCAGCGATCACCTAAACTCTGAAAGAACGGCGGCGATAATGGGAGATGGCGCCGACTACCTCGTGAAGAATTCTTGAGAATCTTCTTAGACAGATTGATGCGTAAACAATCCGTGTCTGACGTTGTTAGAACCGAGTCTGGGGGATGTTACTTAGAAAACAAGAAATTATGAATAACGTTACGGGACAACTGAGAATTCTTTGTAGTTACCCAGCATTCCTTTAAAAATGGTGTTATGATGCTTTCAGAAGCAAAGACAAGTAGAGTGCCGGGGAGGAATTGTGGGAAGTCTGGAGTGACAGAGAATTAAGTCAGAGTGTCTCAGCGTGACAGGAGAGACAGTCTATATATACCAGCTCTATAGTAATTATAACTCTATAGTTATTATTATTATTATTATTATTATTAAACCTCATCTCCTCTCACTTCTACCTCGTTGCCCACCGGACCAACGGCTCCTGGATGGATGTCATGGAATTCTGACAATTTGTAATAACACACTTCGCCAGGAATAAGTACGGCTCTAAAAGCGACATTAAAGCAATTCTATTACTGCAACCTGCCAGCGCAGTGGTTTCACTCAAAGAGTATTTATTGTGAAAGTATTTTTATTTTATTTGAAGTGTCACATTTGCTATAGTCTGGGAAATGAAACCCGCCAAAAGTGAGGAAGAGAAGAAGAAAAAGGCCACTTTAAAAGGGATGTTTGTGAAATAAAAGAGAGTCATTTTCACTGATATACAGAAATGACAAATGATTACAGGCAACAAAAGGAGAAAGGACGGTTTTAAGAGCCCAGAAACATTCACACCTGAACCGCAGAAAGGCTCAGAACATCAAAGTCCAGTCGCCGTTCTCATCAGGGAGCGCCGGCTGCTGCCTCACAGCGCCGCCATTGTTCTCGCCGCAGAGGAAGAAGAGTGTTGAAAGAGGGACGAAAGAGGGACTATACCTTTGAATGAGACCTTTTTCCCCGAAACAGCAGCAAACGAAAAGAGATAAAAAAACAACAAAAAACAATCTCTCTTCAAATTGAAGCCGAGTTACGGCGTATTCTGAAATGTCTGTCAGACTTAAAAGAAAAAATGTTGATCTGTCTTAATATTGTGTACTTCCATTTTTTTAATGTTGTATATAAAGAGATAAAGTATGGAAATATATAGAGATAATGTGTCTAGTAAGAAAGATATTTGTATAGAAATATAGCAATATGTTGTACAGAAAGATATACAGAATGAAAAATGTTGCAGGGATATTCAGAAGCAGGTTTTCAATCCATGTTATAAAAAAAGAAGGAAACAACGACATATTTGACCGTTTTGGTAAAGCTGTGAAGATTCTACGCCGTACAGAAAGACATTTTACCACAGCATTCTAGTTCGTTTGTCCATTTGTCCCAGACAATGAAGTGTGAAGACGTCGTGTCTACTGAGCGCACGACGGGCAGTATTTTGTATTAATCCCTCACTAGAACTTTATTCTCCCCGTCGGTGTTTTCATGTATAGTGTGATGTTCAGATGATGGCGGCCGGATCACAAAAGAGACGATTGTTACGCCTCTGACGTCTGGAGGGACGCCGCCGCTTCTTCTCCACTGAACTAAGAGCTTTAGTCCAAACAGCAGCACATCCCACACTCATGTAATCCCTCTGAGGGAAATACTCACATGATAAAAGGAGCCGCACTTTGGAGAACATGAGTACACACACACAAACACACACACACACACACACACGCACACACTAATGCAAAGGCTATCCACAATAATGTTTCCCAAATATTGTCCCAATGCTCTATCATCTTGCCAGCAGGTGCGTCATGATGAACAGTGTTTGCCTAGTTGGACGCCGTCCTCTACCTTGGGAAGCGTTGAGACCTTGAGAGGATGTGTCCTCCAGTCCCACCTGCTCACTGGGAAGGAACCTCCTCAGGCGGACGCTGCCTCTTCCTCCAACCGAGCGGAAATCTATTCATCATCTGCAGTAATGAGCTCAGAGGACGGATGTGCCTACTGTAAGTATGGACACACATACAGTATATACACACATATATATATACACACACACACATATATATATATACACACACACATATATATATATACACACACACACACACATAGGCCTGCGTCTTTTCAGTAATCTAGCGACAGCTCAGAGCCCTGAACAAAGCCAACATAGATCATATGATGGACTGAACGAGGCGTACAAGTTTTTATTTTATTTCAAGATGTCATACAGTTGGATTAAGAAATCGGTGATCGGCCAAGAAAACTGCAATCGGTGCACCTCTACTTTACTTCCTTCAGTCCAAACACAAGGTCTTCTAATAAAGGCCCCTAATAATCTCAGACCTCCTTCGATACTCTCTCACAGACTTCTTGGGCTTTTCATTTGTGGTGTAGGTCGTTCTCCAATTAGAGACCAGCTGAAAGGTAACGACTGAAAAAGGCAGTGCTTGAGTAAAGTTAATGCGGTTAATTACTGATTACTATTTCACTCTCTGTCAATTTCTCTTTTTCTATTTCTAGATTTGAGAGCCTCTAGAATCGTCTTTCATCGCAGGGCTTGAAGGCAATCTACTTCATCTACCCTGGAGGAGTGGGAGAGACTTTTTCCCGTGTTCTCCCTCCTATCCTGGCCTTGATAAATCAGCATTTTAAACGCAATGTTTGAAAAAATGATTTTCCATTTCAGAGGGAGAATTAACATTCCTTATGTCATGACAAGGCGGGTCCTTTTAAAGTAACAGAGGTTTTAGATAATAAGGTGATGGAGGAGTGGAGGAAGGTCCCAGAAGAGCATTTTCAGATGAATCTTGTCTAAAAAAATGTAGAAATACATTCACATGAGAGTTTCCCATTGCAGTCAAGGTTATGCTGATTATCATTCTATCCTGCTGACCTCTACACTGAAGCCCAGTGCGATAATAAAAACTGTCTGGATCTCCATGTTTACGTGAGTGAGTGAGTGAAATGTGCTCCTGTGCTGGAAGCAGTAAAAACGCAGCGTTTTCATCTATTAACGCCAGGCAGGCGTTAATAGATGAAAATGTGAGATGTCCCCAATCCTTTTTTTTGTTTAAACATTTGCATCAGTTCCCATGGCAACAAAGCCGTTGCGGCAACAGCGTGCTGTGTGTTTGATATCCTCCCAAGCAGGTAAAGCAGTTCAACGTTGGCATTAAACTCTATGTTTGCGTACGGCAGAAGTACTTAATCTACATAATTACTGCCGTCTGTAGGTGAGAGTGGAGGTTAATTAACTAAAAGTGGAAAGCTCTCGATGTGATGATGTGAAGAAAGTAAACTGAACGACTGACTGACGGGGATGTTAGTGTTTTTAGTATGCTCTCCATGTACAGGTCTGTCTGGCTGGCAGGTCACGACGGTAGGCGCCGCTCTTTGTAACCATTCCAGCCAGTTCTTTTTTCTAGAGGATTCTTCAAAGGTGCAGGTAGATTATAGAATCCCACCATTCTGCTACCGTTCCTCCTTTTGGTCTCTTTACATTTTAGGAAGCTTAAACTGGACCTATGCTATCGTCCTTGACAGTGAGGGTATATCCCAGAAAAGCCGCCAATCCCCTGCGTTGTACCAATGATTGAACTCCTGAATTAAAAGTGAAGTTATGGCCGAAAGACAGTGTGTTCTCGTAAGACAGCTCCCTCTAGTGAGTAAAATATGAACTATTAGAGCCAAATATGATACACACAAGATAGATCTCCTCAAGTCCGTTCATACTCAGCAAATTTTGGTTAAATAACCCAACGTTTAAGAAGTGATGTTCTTGTTTACCTTGAAAAAGGCCCCCCATATTAGAGTAAAATATGATTATATACGTTAGATCTCCATCGATTGGACCAATTTTCACCAAATCTGGACTCTTTTGTACCAACAGTCAGGAAGTTCCGGTAGTGTCGAATATAAATAACCCACCTATCCCGAAATCCAGGAGTTTGCGCCAATATAAATACCTGAGTATGAGTGTAACTATATATTCATCTGGGATGCATCCTGGTCAGATTTTTGAATCGTAAAACATCGGATCAGTCAGTATTATTTCTAAAATATATTCCCTTCCTTGTTCTACATTTGTCAGAGGAGCTGAAACCCCAAATTTATCTGTGTCTCACTTAACTTAAATCAAACGGATTACATTTTAACGTTGCAGGGTCAAAACCCCCGTGTCGCTTAATCAAGATGTCGAGACTGGTGTCCACATGAAGATCCACTTTCATCACCAGGTGAGAGCTCTGGATCTGCCAGCCAGCGAATCCGCTGGTTCACACCAGCAGGGGAGCTCCACCGCGAGGCAAGCCTCCTCCATGAGGGAGTTCAACGGCAGCCAGGAGAGCGGGCTTTAAGGATGTTCTGGGCTCGGCTGATCAAAGACGTGGAGCTAAAGCGGCTCTGCAGGAACTCTGCTGCGGTGCTGATGGGTGAGGAGATTGATTTCTGGGGAGGAGTCGATGTTTCCAATAGGATTTCTTTGAATCTGAACTTAAAGAGGACGCTTCACTGCTGTTCCAGGTAAGTTATACCTCCATATAATGAACACTGAGGTGTTTTATTGGCTGTGTATAAATACCATGATTTTATTCTGTATGTACTGACATTTTAACAAGTTGGTATTGTTAATTTATCTCTGAGATATTCAGTGCTATAAAAATAACACATTTACAACCAAACAATCAAGGCATCTAGTTATCTCGACTGTAAAATCATTGGGAGGCGTGACCCCCTCCCCTGTGACAGCTCTGGTGTACAAAGTGATCAATGGTCCGGCTCCTCCTCCATCCAAAGACTTGTTGAGATATCCGGGCCGCAGGTTTTTCCAGAGTTCCTCCTCCGTTTTATCTCCTCGAAGAGTAATCGGTTTACAAAAAGAGTTTGTCCGCAGGGGTTTAATTGGAATAAACACAAATACACAGAATGGAGGGCCGCCTCTGTTAGATTAACCGGGGCTGTAAACGTCTGCCAAAGGTAAACGCATTAGACAAATACATGTACTTGTGTGTATATATATATATATGTGTGTGTGTGGGAGGGCATGGATATGAGTATGGGCAGCCGTGTCTGGGGTGCCGGTGGACCGCGGGTGGGCACCCAGTGCATCGGTCCAGGTCAACCCATCCAAACGAGGCCAGTGGAAGCCTGTAATTAGCTGGAGGTCAGAGGATATCTTCAGCTCATGTTTCTTCCTGCGTGGTTCCGTCCGGTTCCGTCTATCGCGCTCCGGCTCTCAGGAGAGCCGTGATATATATTACCTTTCAAACGCGATATGAATATCTCATTTCAGCCGCCAGCCGCCGACCAGGAAGGGAGCCGAAGAGTGCGAAGTTGTCGCTCGGGAAGGGCTTGATGAATTAGCCGCGCCAGATGCCCGCACCTTCTTGTAAATCGGTAATTAACACTGTTGATCCTCGTGTGTTGCTAAATTAAATCAGAGGAGATCTGGGGATGATGCACGGCCTGTTATTGACAATAGGGTTCAATTAATTGAGTGCTCCTGTAGCATCAATCCTGCCTCTGTGGCGAGCACCTGTTGGAGTAATCAAGCATTCGGTCTGAAGCTCCCCCGCCGACGCCGTGATCACCTTGACCCTGGTTGTTGTAGCCGCTGCTACATAGTGCATTAATTTAATCATTTAAGAACCTGCATCCTTAAAGTGACACTGAATTTTCAAAAGGTGAGAATGACAGAGCAGTAACGGGATGAAAAGGTTTTACTGACACTTTATTACTTTATTTATTACTTTATTACTGACAGAGGACATTAAAAAAATAAAAAATGAAACGACTTTAATCCAAAAATAATAATGCAATTGTTTTCAGGTCAATATTCCTTTGAAGCTTATCACATTATTACAAGACGAGATGAGAATAAAATAAGCTACGCTGAGATAAGTTAGGCTAAGATGAGCTAAAATAAGGCAAGCTCAAATAAGATGAGATAAGATAAATTACGCTAAGCTAAGCTACGACAGGCTAAGATAAAAAAAAATTAGAGTTGATTCCAAGTCTGACATTTTCATTCAGCTGCATGAATTACTTTACGTGAGATTGAAAGAAAGACATTTGAGGTTAATGTCGATGAGTTTTCTGCAGCTAAGCATCATTTAGGGAAATAACGCAGTAGCCTGAATCACCGCCACGCAGCTCAGGCGCTGCAATGTGAGCCTGTGCTGGAAAAGTTACTCCAGGATTGTCGAAGGACAGACCATGATGTAACAGAGGAATATATTGAGAAGGGTTTGATTCTGACTTATACAAATACTGAGACGTGAGTTTGGGGTCGACAGAGGTAGGGACCTAAGAGAGAGTGATGTAACAGAGGTGATGTATCAGAGGTGATGTAACAGAGGTAGGGACCTACGAGAGAATTATGTAACAAAGGGGAAGGTGAATCAAATAAAGATATTTTCACTGAGGCCGATTAATGTTTTAGGAATACTAACATTTTACAGAGGGAGAAAAAAATCTCAAAGGGTGCCACAATAAATTCAGATTTTCTGCAGAGTTAATGTTAGTTTCTGCTCAACCATTCAAACTTTGTTGATAGCTGATGTATGATCCAGCCCAATGAGGTGTCACTTCCCTATACCACAAACAGAAATCACTGATGGAGAAGGATAGATGGTTAAAACGGAGGAAAAAAATGCAGAACATAGACAGGCAGGGCCTCGGGGATGAACGAGTGAATAACTAGTGAGGTCAGAGAAGGGAGGGGGTGATGGAGATGAAAAAAAACAGGAGCAGGATGGAGAGCTGGGTTTGGGCGCTAGGGATGTAAGCGAGGGTGGTGAGAGGGAGGGGTGTAGCTTCAGGGATGGTGGTTCTATTGTTCTGGAAGAGGGCACCGTGGGCTCAGGGCTTTAACGCCACTGCTCTGGTTAAGCATGTGTGTTATTGTTCTTCCCCGTCAGTAACGGGAGGAATAATGCGTTTGCCCTGTCATTGAATCTCCCGGATCGGCCACTGGTGCAGTGTTCTGTGTCAGACGACCCCGCAGGAAAGAGCAGCGTTTGGGATTTTTTCATGTGTATTTAGTGCCGCCTTCATCAGCGCCATCTGGCTTCATCAGCGGAGCTGACGACGCCGTAGCTCTACAATACCGCTGCATCTCTCAGGATCAACGACGCATTTCCAGAGTGATGCAAGAGGCGCACATGCTAACACAAAAATGGTCTTATGCCCAAAAAGAACAGGGTTATAATAAGCAGAACTTTGGTTATTTTTGTAACCCAGTGCTGAATCTGCAAGGCACCGATGTTTTAACACAACCAGGTTGGGTTTGGGGTTTCATCTAGCAGGTTGGGTTATGTTTTAGACCCAAAAATGGGTAAAAAATTACTTTATTGCGGAATTTAAAGGACCAGGAAGAGGGCTAGAAATATAACTCAAGTAGTGAGTTATTAGTATCACATATACTAATATGTGAATTAAAATTAAGTTAAATTATGTATTTTAATTCATAAGCATTTGTCTCAGCACTTGATGATCTAGCTAGCTAGAAACTTTGGAGCTTGTTAGCTTAGCAGCGAGTTAAGAGCAAGAAAAGACAAAACTTATGATGAGTTGCTGACAGCAGCAATCAAGCATTGAATTTGAGCAAACTAAAAACACAATGAATGAGACGCCAAGAGCCGGCGAGGGAGCAGACTATTGGATTCGGTTGAGAAGTCGACACAACCGACGACAACGAGCGATGATCGAGTCTGGAAAGGTTTCAGAATGACTGGAACAGAGGCAGCTGGCAGAGATCAGGCAAGATGTTAGCACAGGTCATTAAAAATGATATTTTAAATGATTGACTCTGGACACGCTATGGATAGAAATGGAGAAGGTAAGCCCCGCCCCTTCCTGTATGCAGACTACGCTCTTTCTAATGGCATCAAGGTTGAGGGGGGCACCATCAGCCGGGGGAAATGTGTGTTGTTCAAAAAGTGTTGATACATTTTAACCGCGAAAAAAAAAGAGAGAGAGAGAAAGAGAGAGAGAGAGAGAGAGAGAGAGAGAGTCATCTATGTTAAAATAAAAGTATAAAAGTCAAATTATTTGCATAATTCACTTCAGGTTCGATCAAACCACTAGATAGAGGGAGGAGAGTCTCTGCCTCAACTTGTTCTGGACATTCCTTCCTTCCTTCCTTCTTTGATGTTTATAAACATGTTTTATCATGTTTGGTTGATGATGACGATGATGATGATGAGAAATTAAATTAATTATTGTTAAGATAATAACGTTTTTTATTATTATTTATAATTATGGGGGCACCAAAACCCAATTCGACTTAGGACACCAATTTGGCAGGACCACTGTCAACGTCTTTTGGCCTCAAACTGAGCTTTTTTAAGCCTGACTTACTTCACGATCAGGTTCGGTTCGTGACTGACGATGGCGGACCTGGAGTTCTAAATACATCCAACACTGAGGCGCTGCAGGATGTCGCTTGCTTTTAAAGATTCCGTGACTGTGACCAGATTTTTTCAACAAACTATTTCTTGAACTGTTCTTCAGAAGTAATTACCGACACTCCAGTATTCTGCGTTTGTTTACTTTGGAAGTTACTTGCACTTCAGCTTTTCAATTATCGCCCTCTCTGTCTGCGAACCAGAGCTTCCACACACGGAGGGACTGACATCCAATAATATCCAACGTCTCGCACAGATATGGCAGCCGACCCCGGCACCAGACGCCGGCTCGCTCCACAGTGAGAAAAACTTTATCTAACGAGATAACAGTAGCCTTAAAACATTTCAGCTGCTCACACTGAGCCGTCGCCGTTGTCTGATGTAACGACACACAATGGAAAAACACAACAAAATATAAATACATGAATAAAACGAATGGAAGGTTGGTGAAAGCTAGGATGTGACAAGTATACCAGTATGAATGATAACATTAGAACCAAGAACTTTAATGTCCTCACAAAGAAATAAACAAAAACAAGGAAATCTCCCTTTTACGAATTTATTAACACTAACATTTAAATTTTCTTAATTTATTATTGAAACATTTGACTGAACCTGCTTATAATATAAACCCAGGGGCAGCATGTCTATGCTAAAGAGTAAGGAGCCCCGGACGGAGCCCTGAGGGACACCACAGGTCAAATTGGCCATGGAGGGAGGAATTTATCATGACTATTGAGAAAGTTTGGTCATATCAAAGCCTGAAAAAAGACAAATAGAATTATGTAACAATAAATGTTTATGTTTCACCAAAAGGTTGAGCTAATCTAATTAAAAGTGACTATTTTCCATGAAACGCAAAATGTTATTCTGAATAATTTTATAAGCCGAAAACTAGAACAATTTTCACTTAACGGTAAATGTAATGTCAGGAATATTAAATTAATAAGTTCCCCAAATAATAAATAATATAAAATGCAAATAAAAAAATGTTCTTCTTGAGGACATTAAAGGGTTAAATTAATATAATTTCTTAGACATTTTGAATTGACCACAAACTGATAGATTTTTTGGCACAGGGGCTAAATGGTCACATAAATATTGTTAGGTTGTGTTTTATTGTATATTTTAAGTTCAAGGGTTGATCAGTAGAAAAAGCTCATATTTTAAGTCAACATCGGACCCCCGACCAATCAGAGGAGTTACTCTCAGGATTAACGATGGTGTTCTCAGCTGTGTTAAGAATTAAACCTGTTTATTTCTTTTCAACTGACTTCAAACATTCAGTAGGGATTTCAGAATTATGATGGGGGTGGGGGGCCTTAGTGGTGGTGGGGGGAAATCCCTGGTTTGGTTGGTGAGCGCTACAAGTATTCATCATTAGGACTGGGGATTACAGCCGGCTGCCGGCTCACACTAGAAGTAGGCCATGTTTTCAGGAAATGGTAATGATGCAAATTAACAGTTTAGCTATTAATTATCCGTACACACACAAGTACACACACACACACACACACACACACACACACACACACGCACACACACAGAATGAGGGTGTGTGTTCATTCTTAATTCAGAGGCCCTTGGAATGGACCGCCTGGAAGAGCGGCGGCGGTTTAGCCGTTTGTCAGAGTGATGTCACATATAACATATCGCTGTTTGGTTTACTTTAAATCATGAACCAGGAGCTGAAGCGACGTAAAGAAAGTATGAAGAAAGCTTCTTGAATATTCTGGTCACCTAATCCGTACTAAAGTGCTGTCATGTCAGAAAATAAACAAAACTAGTGAAAATGTTGATGTCACTACATCTTCATCTAAAATGTGAATTAAATCATGTAAAGTGATGAAAATCGCATTGAACATGAAAATTATACAAAAAGAAATTCCAATTATCACATTTCATTTAGCATGTAAAAAGATAAAGTTATCATGTAAAAAGATAAAGTTATCATGTAAAAAGATAAAGTTAGCATGTAAAAAGATAAAGTTAGCATGTAAAAAGATAAAGTTAGCATGTAAAAAGTGAAAGTTAGCATGTAAAAAGATAAAGTTAGCATGTAAAAAGATAAAGTTAGCATGTAAAAAGTGAAAGTTATCATGTAAAAAGATAAAGTTAGCATGTAAAAAGTGAAAGTTATCATGTAAAAAGATAAAGTTATCATGTAAAAAGATAAAGTTATCATGTAAAAACATAAAGTTATCATGTAAAAAGTGAAAGTTATCAGTAAAAGTGTTCCTTCCCTTCACTCACTTTTTTGTGTTGAATGATGCTACATTACACGTCCAGAATATTTATTTTAACTTCATGACCTGTAGAAGTTAAAATTAAAATAGTATCAGTCAACAATAATGAGCATAAATAACGAAGGTCATTAATGTCATATAGGGGTTTTGATATTGTGTATCAAAACCTACAGAAATAAACTGAAAACTTTCGGCAGAGGAATTTTGCCGTCTTGTTGGAAATCACTGCTTCTGCCAGTAGTTATGTATTTATTATTTATTATCTATGTAGTTATGTATTTCTGGATGGTGGCAGAAAACAACTGATAAATCAAATATGAATAAAATACTGTTTGTAAACTCTAAGACAATTAAAATCAGCCCCAAACGAACAAACATCCCCCTTCATTAACGGTGAGTCGTAAATCGCAGGAAGTGAATCGGCAGCGTTTTTTCTTGGTTCTGCGTCACACCAGCAGGCGGAGGAGCGGCGTTAGGACGCTGACCAGCTGGAGCCTCCGGAGGAAGACGCCGGCGCCTGATAGCATCGGAGGCACCTGTAAGTTAGCGCTAAAACATAAAGGTCGGCAGCATCCATCCGCGCCGCTGCTGCTCTCCGAGGAAAGCATGTGGGATGCGCTGGAAAACAATAACACGGACCGATGGCTACCTGCAGGCTGCAGTCGTGGCAGTTACTCCCTTTGGGTCTTAGAATTACAGCACTTTCCCGCGTCAGCGACTTACGGTAGAACGGTGACCCGATGATGCAAATGGGCCCCTTGGTACCGAGATGCTGCGTGCGTTAATAATGAACGCCAAGGGCACGCTGTCACTGGATACGCTGGAGCGACGGTGGCGCCTCAACGAGATGCTACGAAATGACCGTGAAATATGTGAAATAAAGTCAATGCCCGTTCTCCCCAGAGGAGGAGATCACGAGAACGCCATTCTGCTGCTCTAAGCAGTGTGTACTGTGCACATATTTAATGCTTATTGTTCTACCATTGTTGTATAACTCTGGGTTATGTTGTGAAACTACAGAAACAAGGTGTCAGCGTTTCAGGCTGGACTTCTTGGGTGGAAGGAAAGGCCAAATAAAAGCTCTTTAAATGACTGAAGGCCTCTGCTGCTCCTCCATGGCAGGAATGCCATTAAATCACCTTTACATGGTGTTTCCATATGGCAGTAATGACCTGATCTCAACATTACTTTAAAAGGCACGTTTTCAATTGCAGTATTTAAAAAAAATAGTTCCGCTTCTTCCTTATTTTTGACAACGGAACCCTGTTTGAAATAAGAATTTTTTTTTTTTATCTTATTACATGTGAATTTATCTTATTACATGTGAATTTGTCTTATTACAATGTTATTATAACCTAATAACAGTTGAAATTATGCTTATCCAACTGTGTTCAAATGAAGTTACACATTTCATCAAAAATAATTTGGATTTGTTTTGTCTTCATTTTAAGCAGTGTATATTGTGTAAATACAATTTTTCTTTTTTTCTACCATTGTGGTAAAACTCTAGGCTATGTAGTAAAACTACAGAAACAAGGTGTCAGCATTTCAGACCAGACTTTTTGGGAGAAGGAAAAGACAAACTTAATTTAAATGACTGATGGCCTCTGCTGCTCCTCCAGGGCAGGAATTAGATTAAATCAAGAATGCATAGTGTTTACAGATGGCAGAATTGACTTAATCTCAAGATTACTAAAAAAAAAGGCATGTTTTAATTTTTCAGTTTTGAAAAAAGAGGGTGCTTTTACTTTGAAAGGAGAAATAAACATCACATCACATGACCACCAAACCCTGTTTGAAATAAAGTAAGAATTGAATCTGTTTTAATTAAGAGAGTACTGACCCCATGTCTTATTACATGTAAATTTATCTTATTACAATGTTATTACCACCTAATAACCGTTTAAATGATACTACCCTTACTGTGTTACACTTTTGATTAAATATAATTTTCGTTTGATTTGTCTTCATTTCAATAACATTAGTTTTACAGAAAATTTGGGTTTTATGGTAATTCCACATTTTGCCCCGTTTCATAATAAAAAAAAATATTTAAATTATTCAAGCAATTTCATGTGTCAAAAACTCAGGAAAAGTCATGTAATAGAGGTTTAAGCATTTAATCAACCTTTTGCCTGAAAAAGAACTTTAAACTTTGTCCAAAAGGAAACTATTTCAAACAATAGAAGAAAATTACCTGTCATTAATGTCTTTTTTGATTAATTCTTCTACATTTTCTACAATTTTTTGAGAGTTTCTTTTTAGATAATGTGCTGTTACACGCCATTAATGTCCCCCCTAAAAACTGTAAGTCATATCTCAGCGTGGACTGTTCTATTTTACTTGCATTTTTATTTCCATCGCGACCCTTTATTACATTATTATTTTTATCAAATATTGTAATAATATCTGAGTTACTGCCAGCCTCTAAAATTACCAACAACTAGAACAAACTCACTGAGTATCTCTCAGATATTCCTGCGCCTTCCACTTCGGCGTCACTGTTTAGCCCATAGAGCCCCCAATTCCACCCCCAAAGGAACATCAAAGGAATCATAGGACCTCTTGATACTGAGCCGCAAGCTCCGCCCCCAAAGAGACATCAAAGGAATCAAAGGAACAAAGGCAGCTCTAGCCAAATTGTCACATCACTGCTCCAAACGGCTTATTATTTGATTTGGAAATTTTAATTTCCTCTACAAAAGCCAATATATGATAAGCCAAAACCTACATCTGTGTGGAGTTCAGGCAAATCTGTCCTGTGGTTTTCCCTTAATCTTGCTCACAAACAAACAAACAAACACAACCTCCTCAGAGGAGGGAAAATTTCACCTGAACACAGAACCTCCTGCAGACTCGTTCTGAGAGAGTGTTTAACAACATGTCTGTAATATAGCAGACTTTGAAATGGAAGCACTGGTTTAAGAAACAACTTTAATATAGTTCATTTTGTAATCTGATGTGTTTCGTTCATCTGAATTAAACGTCAATCAAGTTGATATTTTACAGTGTCACTCAACTACTATTAGCGCTCTGGTCCGACGAGAGGTCGGCTGATCGGCGCTCTAATCTCTCGTTCTGCCAGCGTTTGCTGCTAAATCCGTCGCTGCGGCGCACTGAGCTGTGCCAGTTGTCAATCTGACCTCTTTTAACCGCCTCTGGTCAAAACGGCAGAGTGGAAATGTAGAATCTGACAGCTCGAGTTACACGGGGCAGAGAATGGACTGGATGATCAGAAGGAAACTCTCAGGTAACTGCTTGAGCCGAGAGCATGGAACCGCTGGAAAACGGACCCGGCTTCGCCAAACCTCAGGAGATGGAGTAACTCTGACGGTTCGCCTCCGCCTCCGCTCACAGGCGTGAAATGAAAGGGTGGAGTATTTCCAATAGTGGGTGGGATTATTTTGTTCTACTCAATCCAAATTCTCTCCTGATTAGTGAGAGCATGAGCAGCTGAAGGTGTTCGGTTCTAATTATGGAATTGTTGAGCTGATTAAACGGTAGCATTCTCAGAATAGAAGTGATGAAGATACTACAGCTCCTGTCAGGAAACAGGGCGAAGATGAAGTGAATGTTTTGACTACTTTCAGATGTGAGATGTGAGGAGGGAACAGAAAAGCGTAAAAGTTCTAGAGTTCTGGCCTCAGGCAGTTCCACACTCTGTCTGAGGGAAAAGTCGGACTATGTCATCTTTGACTCTTCTAACCATGCATTCCCTGTTTGTGTCTTATGCTGCATTTTATTCACAATGCAGTGCATGAATGTCAAGGTCTGAGCTGGATAAAGAAAAAAACATTTTACGAGCACAAAGAAGAAAAATAAATCCCCTCGTACAAAATAAAAACTCATATTTGTCCCTGAACAGCAGCCAAGTTTTTCGGCATTAAAAAGAATCTCCCCCTAGTGAGTTAAACATGACTATTAGAGTTAAATATGAAATATCCAAGATAAATGTCCTGGGGTCCATCCATGTGGACCAAATATGGACTAAATCGGACCAACAGTCAGGAAGTTATGTCTGAAGAATTGTGTCTTTTTTCATTAAAAAGTTCCCTTGTGAGAAAAACTTGAACTATTACAGTAAAAAAATGATTATATACAAGATAGATCTCCTGGAGTCGATGGAGTCGATTCATATGCACCACGTTTGGACTAAATTATGGCCCAAAACTGTTTGGAGATAAAGCTCCCCCTAGTGTCAGAAATATACAACCTACCTTTCCCAAAATCAATCCAGTTCTTCCTCGTCCTAAGGTCTATGGACTTTAAGGGGATACAATTAAGTATTTATTACTTAAATGAATACATTAGCCAAAAAACCCTTGAAGAAAACATTTCAACAAGCAACCTAAGTTAAGTCCATTATTTTTACAGTGCATAAATAAAAAAAAAAGGAAATTCCGCTTTTTCGTCTCTTTCCAAAAACATTTTTTTCAAAGTTTTACTTAAAGACCTAGTATATAAAACGGTAAATAAATATTTATTTACTGTGACATTTTTCCTGCAATGACTTCAGACAAATATTTCACACTGTAAAGAGGTCACCGAAAGTATTTTCAACTTAAATTTTTGACCCAACAATACGTCATTTAAGTGTGTTACCAGCGAACAAAACTTACTTCATACATAATGTTTTATATTTCTAACCCTGCATTCAGCGTTTATATCTTATGTTGTATTTTATCCACAATGCATTGCATGAATGTCAGGGTCAAAACAAACATGCACAGAAAGAAGAGAATTGAAACAAAACAGAAACACACAAACAACGTCTGATTGTTGGAATCAGAAACTGAACACCTTTTAAAGAGAAAGACTTCAGCGACGGATCATAACCCCCGCCTGCATCTGTTTTGCATGTTTCTTTGTGTTTGTCAGGGACGGAATGTGTCTGATTTTTACCGAGGGTCGCTTTGCCTCCAGGTGATGCTCGTATTTTCGTTTATTTCCTTCAAGGCTCACATTCAGCTTAAGCTCTGAACCAATTTAACGCAGACTGGGGAATGTAGAGAGCAGCTCCACAGTCACTCAAATCCCCGTCTGCGGCGTATTGGGAGCACGGCGAGAGAAAAACGAGGGCGAATGATAGAAGGAGAGGAGAGAGGTCGATAAGATGGTGGGGGGAGGGGGGGAGTTCTGCATGGCGACAGACAGAGTGAAGCTGTTTACGGCTGTAGCTGTAAAAAAAAAAAAAAGAAAAAAGAAAGAAAAAGGAAAAGCATTCAGTGTTTTTTTCCCACAGGCTTGGAATTTACTCGCGGTGGTGGGCGGGGCATCACAGCGTGTGACGGATGAGTTCAGTCTTAAACTAGTCATTTAAAACTTTATCACTAACTCCATTTATTGCAAATGATTAACCGTCATAAATGACCCTTAACAAAAGAATAATCACTCTAAATATCTTATTTTATCGTAAATAAATTAAACATATTAATAAGTATTGGCATAAAAATATATATATTTCCCTTTGTGAATGAATAAACCTCCAAAATAAACATCTTACACTTACTCTAGTTCACATTTCAGAATAAATAACTGTTTACAAATATTAGAGGTATATGGATTAACATTTGTTCATCTTGTGCCCACAACATTTATTTTTCTCCAGAGACTTCAGCTCCTCCGTACTTCGTCTCTCTTTATCATTAAAAAAAATATTCAAAGCAGCGTCTCATTAAAGAACTCTCTCTCAAGTTTAACTGACGAATATATGTAGAGTGAAAAAAATGTATTTGTACATCCTTGTTTATTGCTTTTTTTAATGAATTGCTAACGGAGTTAGCATGTATATAGCAGTTCCCATTATATTTTAGCATTAAGTCAGCGAAACAAGAGCCTTCCACAAAAACACATCTGTGAAAAGTGAACAGCGACACAAAAGGAATCCAATCTAAGAAACCGATCTGAACTGAGCGGGATGACTGGCAGTGTGAACGGAGCCGAAGTGAAGACAGGAAGCCTAAAACGGTTCCCCGAACAAAGTCGACATGAGGAATCTGTTAATTGCTCCGGCTACTGAGAGAAATGAGCAAAAACCAAGAGAGGGAAATAAATTGAATTCCAAACGGCACCGAGGTTTCCTCTTTATTCACTCACATCTCACACGGGACGGCATTCTGCCTTAAAAAAATTAAAGTGGCGCTGCAGATCCAAGGGGACCATTGTGACGCGGCGGAGAACAGCTCGCCGCTGGAAAGGCAAAGTGATGGCCAATGGGAATGTTGTGACAAGCATGTCAAAATCTATTAGGCAGGAATGAACATTTTCTTTCAGAAGAGATTATTTGCTTTTGTCAAGAGAGACGTCTTCATTTCTTTGAGAGTATGTGTACGCTTTATATATTTGATATTTGCTATATCCCTTACTTTGTGTGTGTGTGTGTGTGTGCTGGTGCGTGTGTGAGAAAAGCTACACTATTGAAAAAATTAAAATAAATTCCATTTCCCATAATTTACGGTAAAAATCGATGAAGCTGTGGACGCCTGAGTGTCAACGTAACAAACATGGTGAGAACGTACAAGGCTTTACGGTAAATTACAATAAAACGGGTATACTATAACATTTATTTCAATGAGATGAGAGTAAAGTAACAAAAAAATGACCTTGAAATCAACATTAGTTCAAAAATAAAGTACGTACACTGTTCAGAAATAAAATAGAAGAAGAATTGTTCACCGGTAAAACGTAATTGAGTCCAAATTTTAAGTTGGAAAAATTAAATTTTATTCTATTTAATGATCCTCAGTCTGCTGAGATCAAACGTCTCTTTTCTCTGTTTTTACTTTCTTTGTCATTCGTTACTATTATTTACTGAGGAAGCCAATTAAAATGTTTTTCTTTCAAATCCCTAACAACCGTTCTTTTGTGATGTGAAGATAATTAGGAAGGGAATATAAAAAAAGCCCCATGTGTTTGGATTTTTAACTCTTTAATGTCCTCAACAAGAAAAAAAAAAGGATCAAGTCACAAAAAAAAAAAAAAGAAATCAGACAAAAAATTATTTTATGATGAATTTCTTTATAAAATTGGACAAAAAACAATTATTTAAAAAAAACTGAACTATTAAGAGTAAAACATAATTTATACAGGATAGATCTCCTTGAATCGATTCATATGAACTAAATACGGACAGAATCGGATGAAGGAGTGAATAATAACGGTCCACGCTGTCGCCCCCGACGGTAAGGGTTCTCCGCTGAGAACGAAAGTAAAACCAGAATCTAATCGGTTTTTTTTTACCTCCAGTTGATGATAAACATTTAGAGATTGTCTTCAGTTGTGTGATTGTCACATGTAATGTTCATGAAAACTATTTTAAATCATTTCCTGAACAAAGAAGCGATTCCACTGCCGGTAAAGTAGGACAGATTTCAGAAAGTCCTACGTCCTTTTTACTTAAACACAACGCCAGGCGTTATTGGCCTTAATGCCGTATCCAGAGATAAGCAGATGCTGCTTCGGTACAATATCCTTGATGATGTCCCACCACAACAGCAGCAGGAGACATCGGGGGACAACACAGAGCTTTTCTTTTGTCATAGGGGAGACTGATGTTTATGAGGCGGGGGACCGGAGCCGGACCGAGGGACATCTCTATCTGGGACGGGGCATCCATTTCCCACAGCAAATACTGTGAGTGTAATGAATCAATGAGGGGGAAATCAACCTAATGAGTTAAGACCCCCGTGACGTCGGAGGGGACGGAAATAAGAGGGGAGGGGAAGAAAGATGGGACGGTTGGTCTGCTCGTTAATAAACCCACTGTAACAAATAAAAGCCCGTCAGAGGAAGTCTGGAGGTTGATAGGTGTGTGTTTGTGTGTTAGTGTGTTTGTGTGTTTGTGCGGACGTGTCACACATGGTAGCTCAATCAAAACTTTAGTTTTTATTAACCCAACAGTTAGTCGGACGTTAACTTCTGATCCGGTGAGTTGTTATGTGACCGGGACAATGTGCAGCAAAAGTTACACTAGTTCTAGTTGTATTTTTTAAATACAAAAAAGAATACAGTTATTTCCTGTTTAATAATAATGAAATGATGACAATCCCATAATACCCCCTCTTTGGGGATATAATTACAATTTCGTGATTACTGTACCTATCATGTAGAAATTTAGCAATCGTTTGGGATCAAAAGTAAACTAATAATGTCAAAAACCTTATAAATACCCTTATATACTGACTGGTTGGTCAGCCAAGACTGTATTTCCATCTTGAAGAGTTTATTACTGCGTTATTACTGTGTTATTACTGCGTTATTACTGTGTTATTACTGCGTTATTAACTGTATATAGAGGCATAAACAACAAACTACAAAAAAATGACTCACTTGAAGTAACTTAACATCAACATCAGTGGCTAGTAAATAAAAACCGCTCCGTTGTCAGAAACTTGAGGGCCAGGAAAAGGGAACTGTGAGCGTGAGTGGAGACCCTTACGGGGGGCTTAAGGCAATTAAACCTTATGATATTTAATTTGCTGTGGGTGGGCTGACGGTTGATGGATGAGTGGATCTAGTAAAAAGATGAGTGTGTGATGTGTTTAATGGACAGCGGGCCGGATGGATGGATGAGTTGATCATTGCCCTGTCGTAACTGAAGCATTCCTCTCTACGGGCCTCCGGAGACTCATCGGTAATTTCTATCCGGTGGGAGGAAAGACATCGCCGTGTTTGATCTGGGAGAATCTCTGACACCAACATACTTATCCTTAATGAAGTGACCTACGCGGGATACTGTCAAGAACCCCCTGCTGCGTGACATACACGACCCCACGGAGAGAAATACCTCTCTTAGGTCATTTTACATCAAGGAGATGAAAGTGATTATTAATCTGTGTTGGCTCTGTTTCCAACGTTTCAAAGGAACGATTTTATATTGAAGCTAAAAGCCAGTGGATTGAGTGGAGAGTTTTTAACTCTACTTAATGCTACTACTTAGGTGTGAGGTATCCACATATTAATAATAATACATTTCATTTATCGAGCGCTTTAGAAAAAAAGTTAAACGACATGTTGAAACGGGAATTAACGTCAAATATCCAAACATAAACAGCTCAAAAAACAATAACAGCAGCAATAAAAAAAAGAATCATGTGATGTAGCGAGATCAAACGTAAAGATAAAAGGAGAATGTATTCATTGGACGGTGAGTGTATGTCTTTTACAAAGTATAAAATCAACCCAGTTTGGAAGATACTAACAGCTTACATTAATCTCCACCTGCTGCCGAACCTCCCACCAAACGACAGGAGCCATTATATCTAGATAATCATTGTTTATTTGTTTTTTTTGTGATACTAATGTGATTCAGGAGGTGAACTTGTGGACGGTCCCTGAGGGTCAAACTTTCCTGGGTGCAATGAGATGACAGGGAAGCTGAGTTGCCTTGGCAGAGGTTTGCGCTCTTCGAGCGTCGTCTCATTAGACGTTATTATGCACGATTAAGTCTGAAAAGTCAAGGGGATGGCACTGTCTCTCTATTAAAAAGTGTTATCATTTTATGGCATCAATTATTTGGTGGTGGGTTGTCATTTTTCATAAGAAAAAAAGGAACAGACGACATCCTCAAGGAAAACGCATTTTACTGCTTTTGATGATTAGAATCTAAATGGGTTATTAGTCTTTTTTTTTACTGACGATGTGTCCCTCCTGAAGCCATTTGGGGTGAAATTACTTTAACTTTGGAGCCGTTTTTCAATTTACTGCTCCCGAGAAGACACCGTGACTTTCACTTGTGTTGTGAGTTAGAAATTTCTAGATTCTTTGCAAATACTCTGGCAAAGTCTTTGTAAAGTGGATAGCATAAGCTAGCTCAGGCTAATCTCAGGGGTGCAGCTATGAATACATAATTCCACATATTGAATAAAACCTCTTGTTCCTGTTTGGGATTAACGTATATTATTAAATACAGTATTTTCAGAGCATTTCTTCCTCCATTGTTATTGTAATATTATTTTACTATTTGTACTGATTGTTAAATCAATGTGGATTAAAGTTTGACAGTTTTTAAAGGGCAGTGTGTCGACACAAAGCGGCCCGTGACAGGAGGGAACAAAGACTCACACCCAGAGGTTTATAGTGATCCTTTACATCCATTACACTCTCATCTCTGCTGCTCGACCGGAACCACAGACTGATCCACAAACACTCAGAACAACTGTGCTATCAGGTGAGAAGGATGCTAAAACAGCCTTTGTAAAAGACAGTATTTGTACCCTTTAGAACACAAAGGCGCCGTCTCTGTGACTGTAAATGAACAACACAAAAACGAAATAACAGAACCACTCAGGCTTCCTACAGGCTCCAGGTTAAAACATCTTGTTTCACTATAACTAATACTGGATACTTCCAGCCTAAGTTTTCATACCCAACAACACGGGTATATCCCCCAAAGGTCTCCAATCCCCTGCTTTGTTCAAACCCTCTAGTGAGTAGACTACATAATATTAGAGTAAAACAAGAAAGATCTTCTCGAGTGGATTCATATGCACCAACTTTGGACTAAATCAGACCAACAGTTGAAAAATTATGTCCCTGAAAACACTTGGAGTGAAGCTTGTTTCGGAAAAAATACAACCGACCTTTCACAAAATAAATCCAGTTCTTCCTCGCACTAAGGACGATGTGGGTATAATATTTGAAAATGATCGATGATTTTCGGGGATAAGACCAGACAGACGGACGCACATCTTCTAGCTTTAATTCCATCTTTATGCTTTTAACCTTGGAACATTCGCTTTGTTGTATAGTTAGCATGCATCTACACTCTGGTTAATGATAACGATAAAAAGTGTCATCCATTGTTCAGTTTGCCTTGTGCTATACAATAATACTCCAAATCTCTATCCAGTCTTTGCTGAGCTATCACATATCAGAGGGCTATATATATCCCACAGACTAATGGTCACATATCATCGGTTGTAATAAACACTCATCTTCCTGAAAAAAAAGTCTTTCCAGACCATGATGTCGCTACGTCACTAAGTCAACAGAATTATGGAACTAGCTAGACTCAACTCCACAGCATACAGGTGTGGATTTATATGATTGAAGTTTTAATGATGAATTCTGTAGTCTAAGGAAAGATGACATGTTTATCAGTATCAACCCACGCCTTTAAGTTCTTGGACTGTACAAAAACCATTAATCAGTTCAGGGAGGTCTGGAAAATAGAAATGTGGTTCTTCCTTGTACAAAAAACTGGGAGAGTTTGGGCTTGAATCAAATATAGATTTTAGATTATTTAGATGCGTTGAGCTAAGAGGATGGAAGTTTTTTTCACGACTATCAAATCTGAATGACAATTTACCAAAACAGACAAAAAGATTTTTGCTATGCGGCTCGGTTCATAAATGTATGGATCCAAGAAAAATCCATTTTCATCTTACCAGGAAAATATTTTTGCCCTTCATCATTTTATGAACTCTAGGCTTTCAAATATGAATAAAAAAAAAAAATTTAATGAAAAAAACAACGAGAACAAAAGATAAAATACTTCATTCTCATTACAAAGCAAAGACGAAATATTTTTTAGCCCATTCAACAATACACAACTCAGTGAGTTGTCTACAAAATATTTTTATTATCTGCTGGTTCAGTAACTTTTGAGATGGATTTTCTGGTCATTTTAAGCAGATTTGATAAAAGTACACTTAAGTGCTGAGTCTCCCTCTAAGTGAAATTCTGGCACAAACTTCATCCACATGGCAAAGAGGAAAAGGCATTTAGATGGCTTAGTCTAACGTCCGATACCAGTGTTTGGATGAGGACCAAAGGCTTCAAAGCAGGATGTGTCGATATTTTGTGAGACATTATGTATGCAAAGCAGCAAATAAAGTGGAATAAGGCCACCAAAAGGCCAGTAGGGATGCTAGCATATCCAAAAACCACTTAAACCACTTAAGCATTGCACCACTGCTCCATTTCCTCTGCTGTATATACAATAAGCAATGATACGAAGTAACGACTAAAGTATGCACACCCAAACACACTCACACACACGTACACACTCACACACACATACACAGCAGACACCGTGACATCTGACTGATTTCCAACATTTTCCAGCTCCTGCTGGTTTGCATTCAGACATCTCGAGTTTAAGCCTAATGTGCCGACTGAACATCCCTAATGTGGATTAGTAATGCATGGTGGAGTCTGCCAGCCCCCCCCCCCATCCCCCCTAATGTGATATGACTAAAAGTGCTGCCATGTTTATTTGTGCATGAGTGTTTGTTTATATGCACAAGGTTGTAAAAGCACACACTTAGTAATAGAATTATTTACTATTTTAACCATCACACTCCAAGGAATTAGAAATAGCGTATCACATTTGACTCCCGGGTGGAGATGCATACAGGTACGCTGCACATCTGCAAGTTTCCTTACTGTTTCTGAACGTGAAATAATGTGTAGAAGAAGCCTTACCTAGTTACCTGCTCGATCAAAGTCATGATGAAGGGACTGGTTAGTTTGTTGGGTGTTAGTGCTGATCATGCTGAGGCTGCATCTTTGCTATTGAGTGATAGTCGAGCAGTGAAGAGTCTAAAGATTTACTATTAAGCGCCAGTGAACCACAGTAACCTCGTGGGGATTTGTGAGTGCTGGGATATTGATGTAGAGGAGGTAGAAGAGGGAAGCAGGAACTCAGAAGTCAGACATGAGTGTAGATATTACATATTATGTGGATTTACATCAGCGGAGGCTGGTCCATAGAGGAAGAGGAGGATGGAGCTCAAAATATAAAAAGAGCATTGGTTGAAATAATCCATTACCAAATATCAGTATTATTGATAAAAAAAATGTTTTGATCTTGTTTGGAGAAAATCCATTCATGGAGTTCAGATAACAGCGAGACCTAAGGCGCTTGAGTGTGAAGTACTAGTGGTGAAGTTTAAATTGATTGATTTAGAACCACCTTCAAATAAAACTAAAAAATATATATTTCATTGAGGTCTTGTCCAAGTAAATTTCAATTATTCAGCTTGAGCAGGTAGCGTGTTAGCTTAGCACTTAGCTAGAAGCCCCGAAAAGCTTACCGGTGAGGCCGGATTTGGAAGTGTTTTATTATACTCAGCACTTCCTGGTTATTTATTGATTTAATCGTAACACACTTACTCCTCGATTATCTCCTCCTCAACTTTTGACATCTTGAGCCCTCTTTGAAGCACCGAATATAAATTGCTGTAACTCAAATTACATCCTCCTCCTAAACTCTTTTATTTCTCAGAAGAAGGCTCCAGAAGCCGAAACGGTAGCAGAAGTTGGAATAAAGAACTTTTAACGTTGGAGTTGTTGAGATGGGTTTACTTGCACGGGTTGTTTTGTTGTTGCCAAATAAATTTTCCACTTTTTTGATCCTTACTTGTTTTATTTGTATTTTCTTTAACCAGCTGATTTATTATTTTTGCGTGTGTCTAGCAGAGGGTTTATTATAAAAGATTTTACTTTAAAACTACAAAATAATAAAACATGCAGACGATGTCGTGAACACATGTCCCTGCTTTAAATAGCGGCACACACTTCCTATCCTAAAGACGTTGAGAACATGGCCAGAAGGTACCTTACATCAGCTCCAGGATTGTTTTGAAAGAACAGAGCGGGGGCTTTATGAACACCAGGACCTTGAAGAGTACACCTCGTCTGTAATTTGCTGCATTAAGGACTGTTCAGACATTGTCAATGTTAGGGTGTATCCAAAAGTAGAAACTTCGGATTACAAAAGACCTTCAGATCCAGCTGAGAGAAAGGAACAAGGTCTGGAGTTGGAGCACAGAACAGTATTTCCAGAGCCAACCTGAAAAGAGGTGTCTGAAAGGCCAAGAAAGCCCACAAGGAGAAGATTGATGACCACTTCAGCAGCAGCAACACGCGGGTGGTACGGCAGGGAGTTCGACATTTCATAATCTACCCGACCAGCAACTTCACAGCTGCTGATGGTGACCCTGCCCTGGCTGAAGAACTTAACTGTTTCTTTGTCCACTTTAGGGTGAGTGGACCTGAGTCAGCAACACCACATCAACCAACCCACAGCAGCCACAGCCTCAAAGTACAGGAACATGAGCTGAGGTGCACACTGAGGGCAGTACCTGAGGAAAGCTGCTAGACTGGGAAATCTGGGAGGGTACTGAAGGAAGACCAGCTGATGAGGGTCTCCAACCTGTCCCTCTCTCAGTCCAGACTGCGTGAAGTCTGCCATAATCATCCTGATGCCTCAAAAGACCACCGTCAGCGGCAGCAATGACTATCGTCCAGTGGCGCTCACACCAGTAAACATGAAGCGTTTTGAAAAAACGGTACCGACGCCGAATCCCCCTCAGCCTCCCACCCACATTCAATTCAAACCAGTTGCCCTAAAGAGAACATATATCTACTGAAGACGCCATAGTCACAGGGCTCCACATTTCACATAAGCATCTGGAGCACCAGGGGTGCCACACAAGGCTGCTCTTCACAGACTTTAGCTCTGCATTCAACTCTATCTTCCCACACTGTCTGGTGACAAAACTGTTGGATTTAGGTCTGTCACACACCATCTGTCCCTGGTTCAGAGACTTCCTGTCGGGGGGCTGTAAGAGAGTTAGAGTGGGTACACATCTGTCCACAGCTCTCAGCCTCAGCACCGGCTCTCCACAGGGTTGTGTGCCGAGTCCCTTACTCTACTGGCTCTTCACCCCTACCCACCAAAACAATGCAACCATTAAGTTTGCGAACGATACAACGGTGGTGGGCTCCCCTCTAAGGGGGAAGGGACCGCATACCTTGATGATGTTCAGAGGTTGTCAGGAAGAGAACAACTTGGTCCTGAACACTTCCTAGACCAAAGAGCTTGTCATTGTCCTCAGGAGGAAGAAAATGTGTTTCTGGGCGTACACTTGAATGATGACACCAAATGGAATACAAATACCACCAGCCTTGTGAGGAAGGCACAGCAGCAAGTCCATCTCCTGAGGATCCTCGGAAAAAACTACTTGGCGGAAAACCTGCTGGTGTCCTTCTATCGCTGCTCCATCAAGAGCGTGCTGAGCTGCTGCATCTCTGCAGGCTTCACCAGCTGCTCCTCAGCACATAAGAAAGCACTCCGGAGGGTCATCTCCACCACACAGAAAATCATTGGTAACCTCCTCCCCTCCCTGGAGAACATCTACAGAACTCACTGCCTCAGGAGAGCACGCATCAGCCTGAGGGACCGGTTCCAGCTGGGACACCGCCTGTTTGAACTTCTGCCTCTGGAAGACGATCCAGGGCATAAAAGTACGAACAAACAGACTGAAAAACAGTTTTTATCCCAGATCCATAGCTGCCATCAATATGAAGACCTAACCTGATACTACAGTGCAATACAACGACGGAGCAGATTTTTACTGTCTTGTTCCTTATGTTTTATCCTGTGTGTTATCAATCTTATGTTCTATCTTATTAATATTCTTTTTTATTCTTTATTTAAGGATAGCCATCCAGTTTTGTTATAGTCGTACAATGACAACAAAGGTCCATCAATTAAAATAAGAGGATTGAACTTGAACCACAAAACTGCTTAAAAACAGGAAACATAAAATCGATTGGTCCGTTTGCTTTGATTTGCCAAAATCATAAAAAGTGAATCTGTGTTTTTGAGATTTCAGCTAACAATGATTTTTAACATTTGTTGTAAGAACATGTTTTTGATTATGAATATCATGAAGTTAAACAAAGGTTTGATTTCTGACCTAAAAAAAGAAAGAAAGATCTGTCCTCAATATTTAAACCCACCATTTATACAGATACAAACATTTGAGTTTATGAAAGCGGAGTTCAGAGCCTTCAGGGAATATAATTGGTTAATGGCATTTCTTCATTCAATGTTACTTCAACATTAAAGTTTGGCGAGTATATTGATCACTAAATCACCTGAAAGGGTTCTGCTAAAATACATTTAGATGCTGGTGCTTGTGATACGGAGACCAACTGGCAGGTGAGTGTTTGAGATCAAAGAAAGAGGTCCTGTTATAGCAGAAGCGCATGATACGTGACACAAACGGCTCCTGTCTGAGTAACAATAGCCGAGCTTTACCTGTCATTTCTCTCACACAGAAAACCCGGAGCCACGGACCGTCAGAACCCGAAAAACAAATACTTCAATTCAACAGAAAAGGTGTAATCCAGTTATTGACATTTCTGACAAAGGTTTGAAAGCAGCAACTTCTGACTTTCTGAACAATTGCTTTCTTTGTTCTGTACAAAGAACTTTCAACAGTACACTAAAATCAAAGCCCTACCGCAGCAATCAAAATACTCAGAAGCACATAACACTGTAAAAACAGAATTGTTTGAGGAACTCGAAAATTGCTTCAACTCTTAATAATCAATTAAATGAAGTATTTTCAACTTGAATTAATAAGTTGGATAGAAAAATATTGAATATTGAAATATTGAAACTCTAAATGCCTGGATTTCTTAAGGAGGGTTGAGGAAGATTTTATACCGATGACACAGGACTAGTTTATATAGATCACCTCTTTTTCATTTCATATCAATCATATATGAAAGTGAATTGATATTTTTACAGCTTATGGTACCGAAACTTTATAAAAACATTTCAACTTCTGTTATTCACCATAACCACAGAAAAACCAAAAAAATCAATCAATTTCAATGCAAATTGTTCCTTCTTCAACGGGTCAGCTTTGGAAATAAATTGCCAAGACACAATTAGTCATTGCACCTCAAACGCAATCAAAACACAATGATATTCTGAGCATCGTTAGATGGAGGACGAAATGAAAGATAGATTCCACACAGAAGCAATATTCTTGTTGTAATAATACCGCAGAGAAGACCCTGAACACATCACACTCAGTGAGTGACCTGCACATTTACGCATTGTTATTTATGAATTCTAATGATGACAAAGTTAATTGGACTCTTAAGCATTCAGCTGCCTCTGAAGATCCCACTGAATCTTCACAACACGAAGTAGACCACATCAGCGTCAGTGTAACAGGGCAATAGTAAAGTTGTACCTTTGAAGAAGCAGTCCTTGCTGTGCACCACGTAGATCCGTCTCCTCTCCAAACAGGCAGTTCTGTAAACCTCACAGTGGTTTTCATAGAACCTGCCGTCCGAGCCACACACCGGCACGAAGGAGGGCCGGCATTTTTCCTGGCAAACACATTCAGCACGGCCGGTTTCTGGCATCAGGACGCACTGTCGACCTCGTCCACAGTAGGTCCTCCGACAGGGGTCCTCGACCGGGTCGGAGACGGCTAGAGGAGAGAGGAAAATAGATATTTGGGATGAAACCAACAGTGAGGATATAAGTCAACTATATCTTATGAAGGAAAATCTACTTTTCTATGTCAATAATTCCACAAAAGAAACATCAACAGCCAAACAAATAGTGTCAAAAAGATGCAAGCTACAGATCGGGCAAAGTTACACGGGAAAAACTCTGAAAGAACTACAGTATTGAGCTACGTATTTGAACATTACATTTCAGCAAAACGTTTTATATTTACTCTGTATTAATACAATATTATAGTATGATGTATTACTGTGAAAACAAATGAACTCACAGCTGTCAAATATCACAGTAAACCATATTTTTATAGCGGTTAATGGCAGTTATAAACTTACAACTACGGAATATCACAATGAATATTTTTGTACTGTACTAAATCACAGTTATAAAGACAGAAATAGAATTTTCTAATCCGATGGATTTACGGTACTGAGATAGACGTCTTCATATTGCATATTCTCTGATTAATATCCAACAAATATAGATCATTTGAATATAGCATACTGATGTAAAGTACTGAATGCTTAGTAGCAGGAACTCTCTGTCTGTCTTTCTAAAGTATAAATTTATTCCGAGAGCAACCGGTGAACCTCTTAACACCCCAACCCCAAAAGAAAAGAGAAAGGAAAATATATAATAAAATATTTCAAAAAAGAGAGTGGAAGTAGTTTTTTTAGTGTTGAGACTAAAGGAACTATACTTGTTGTACGTGTTGTCAGTTCAATGACAATCTCAATACCAAAACTAAAAAGATTGTGTCAGTGGACACAGATTCCAAGACTACACTTTTTTATTTTCCTAAGAGTATGAACCAGTGAATATACAATTAAACACTGTGGAAAAAACTCATTGAAATACATTAAATTGTTAAACAAACAAAAAAACATATTTTCTATTCCTTTTGAACCTATCAAAAGTGATGTTTGCTCCTCTTCATGTTTTGAACAAACGCCGCATGACAACAAGACAGCTCATACAGTGTGCACCAGGGAGGCAAACATCTCCCTATTTTGATCACAGCTGTAAGATGGTGCTAACGAGGACAACGTTTGTTTTTAAACTAAAAGCTTCCTGTAAATCCAAGAGTCAGGTGTCCTTATTATCACCTCACAGCATTCATCCGCACATCAGTATGCAAACCCTCAACGATGTGCACACCTTAAAGTTCACCCTGTCTGCCACACCTGTCTGTCAACAGGTACACATGGCATGGACCATAAACCTGGAGAAGCACCCACACATAAACCCGCAGACACTCTTTCACACCCTAATGGAGACCGCCATTTTGGTCCCCTTGTTGTTACAGGTCCCAATGATGGGACAATGCACACAGAGTGATTACCCTATAATGTAATGAATATCAGAACACACACACACACACACACACACACAAGCCTCATCAACTCTCTCCCTCTCTGCCTAGAATCCATTGCTTCTTCCTCCTGATTAAATCTATTTGGAGTGAGTTAAAAAGTTGCTGATCCAGTAAGACACCATCCGGATTGATGGTTCTGGACCAGGGAAACCCTCTCAACGAGATCTGAGTGGTGGATTTATGAACCCATGTGACTTCTATCACAGTCCAGAAACATACGTACATGAATAATTAAAAGACACATAAATGAAAGGAGAGGAAAGGTTTTTCTCCACACATGCCCAGCCGGCAAAGTTCAATGCTAATGAATGATTTCCACGGCATTTATAAAGTGTGAGAACGCTCAATTAAGATTGGCAAACATGAACAACTCCTAAGCACAATATTAAATCAAGAGGATGAGGCTAAATTTGATGATTTGATGACATATAGCTATTTTTATGTGCAGATATAAATATGTATACATTCTCAGTCGCTTGTATTCAACACCTTTTAAAATAACTTTTTTAATTGCATTTTTGACAATAAAAACAAAAGGTTTTAGGGGAACAAGGTTTCATTAAGTCAATATAACTATGTTGAAAAACTTCAACAAAACAGTGTAAAGGTCATTTGTATATTTCCGACACGAAGGCGACTTTTATTTCGAAAAGTTTTTGGCCATCATTTATCGAGAGTTGATCTAATTAAGTCCAAAGTTAGTACATATGAATCGAATCGAATTCAAAGAGGTTAATCGCATAAATGTAATGTTTTACTTAAAAAATGTTTTACTTTAAAAGTTCTTATGGTGCATAAGAATCGAAATAATAATAATTACATTTCTAATCTTTTTTTTAAATTTTCTATTTCTTCAAACTTTGTGGGAGTGGTTTATATAACAAATTTGACTTACTTGGAGACTAAGTATATTGAGTTGGAGTCAGATTTAGTTATTTGAAATGAAATTGTTGGTTGTTATTGTTGGTTATGGTTAGAGTTTTCTAGGACGCCCATAAGTTTACTTCTTTATAACCCCTTAACTCCTACGTTATCCATGTAATTAAGGACTATCCATAAAGGC
Organism: Lophius piscatorius; assembly: GCA_009660295.1. Lineage (NCBI taxonomy): Eukaryota > Metazoa > Chordata > Actinopteri > Lophiiformes > Lophiidae > Lophius > Lophius piscatorius. The sequence continues at coordinate 13,525 of VRLP01003866.1, read as the reverse complement.
TGTGTGTATAAATCAAACATTAATCTCTGACAGACTTTACTTGTTCTTTTTAGAACCGTTTCCTCATTCAAAACCTGATGTTAAAAAAGCTCTGAAAAACCGGAGGTGACTTTTGGCAGCAGCGATATGAGAAACAAAAGGCACCAGATGAATTAACTTCATGTCACAACAGAGGGAAAGGAACACAAAAAATGGTGGAAATAAAATGATAAAAAAAAGAAAATAACACTGCAGTTATGGGACTGGCTGTTTTACCGTTAGAGGGAATTGTAAGGGGAATTGAAGCTGTTTCGAGGCGGAGTCAGTTAAGATGCTGAGAAGAGGTCAGTTCTATTACGGCTCTGTGGGAAAAGGCTAAAATAAAAAAAAGCAGACTGGCTTAGATTAAAAGAGCCCCGTCCAGGCGTTTATAATAAAAGTGCTGAAAACATAAATTGAATTTGCCCAGCGTATAATCATATCTCAACCCTCAGCATATTCAATAATAGAGTTAATGCACTGTTGTCCGAGGACAAAAGTCCCTTAATTACATAAAGACTATTTCAGGGCTGAAACACACACACACACACACACACACACACACACACAGAAAGAGTATGCGCAATAGTACATTAGCAATCTCCTACTCACTTTGAGGTGTCACTATTTGGCAAACATACACTCCAGTGTTTAACCACTGTCTGATTCACAACCTCTAATACGCAGAAATATATTAACAAAACCAGACACTGCAAAACTATTTGAACATCTATTACCTAGTGAATCAATATAATGAGCAATTAATTTACCATTTAAGTATTTTATTGTGCAAAAAAATGTATTATAGTTCCAGCGTCTTCCATTCACTTTATTAAAAGGATGTTACTGTAAATGTAAAAGAAAAATCTTTGTGTTATTCAACCAAAGGTTTGAATATGCAAAGACTCTGAAGACATAGTGCATCACAGCGCCATTATTCTATAGGTACATATAATCACCTGGAAAAAAGCACTCAGGGAGAACAAACATCCGCCGAGGCACATTAATTCATATTATTTACACAAGATGTTACTACAGTGGTACAAAGTATTTTCTGCACACTAACAGGCTTGTTCTGTTTTTATGGGTCACTGAATGTCAACAACAGGATCAAGCTGCAGAGCATCCAGCCCATGAGAACATGTGCAGGTACAGAACTGAGCGATCCAACTAATCCGGATGAGGCAGGAACTCTGAAGAACTCTCTCAAAATCAAACCAGCCACTATTCAGGAAGTTCAACTCGCTGCCCTCTGACACCAGATTCTGTTCATCAGCCTGAAGGAAATAAAACTTTTCATACATTAGACTATCAGTATGAAACTGAGTCGTTTGCTGCTGCGTGTTTGAGTTCTTTAAGATGACTCGGAAGCGTCAACGAAATGAAGCTTTTGGATCTGCTGAGGGGTTTTGTGGGGTCTGGGTCGGGGGTCTTACTCCATCACAACACGGTGATGGAGTAAGACAGACTCCACTCCTTCTTATCTGGTTCAGTAATTGTTCTGTGTGTCTCGTTAAAGCATCTGTGGGAAATGCAAAGTAGCGTGGCTCCCTTGCGACCTCACTGCTCATGTCAAGGTCGGGGACGATTACAAGATCGTTTGTATTCTCCAGGCGTGGGAGATTAAATGCTTAGCGGCAACCGTCCGGCAGCCGTTACCCACCGGTGGTTGTTATTCCATTTTTCTCCTTTTGTTTACTCCCCACACGCCTCTCCTTTAACTCCATCAGCGCCCTCTCGCCCTTTTCTCATTTGTGCTGAGAGAAAAGAGTCCATCAAGAGCGAGCGCTCAAAGAACTGAAACAACAGAACATAGAAGTTCCATCCACGCGACGACATGCTGTCTGACATTTAGCTAAGTCCTAGCGCTCCTGCTCGTCCTTGCTGTAAGTTCTTTGTCTCGCGTTCTCTTGGACCGTGTTGACTGCATTTGTTTGCTGCTTAAGAGGCTAAAAGTGTTGCTCCATAATCCTGCCGGTCTAAGCTGGAGACACAATGGCTCTTACAAGTTCAGCGCCAAGACAATGCAAGGATGACCATTTGGACTCAAGCCTGGCTTTTTCTCTGGAGTCCATTATTTCCTACCATCTTTATTTTCCAGCCTATTTTCAAACTCGGCCTCCTTCCTCTGACTCTTTGTTGGATCCCGTGTGCTGATGGGCTCGGGGCGATTAAGACCAGGCATTGTCGAATATCTCCACAGTATATTTGACACGGGACGGTGATGATAATTGCACGAGGACATGGACTATCTGAGCTAAGTGTTGAAGCCATTTCACCTGATCTTCCTCACGTCTTTCGACAGAAGGAGAGAACCGTTCCTTTTTAATTCATTTTATGGAGGTTTAAGTTGATGGGAGATTCACTGGAGGAGAGAATTCCTTTTAATTCGCCAGGAGAATCTCTACTCTGGCTGTATCGCTCTGACGAAGCCGACGGTCATTTGAATCCCGACCGAGGCATGTATGCCTGATCATAAAGGCATTGTGTGGCAGAGTTGAAGAAAAAAATAATACACATAGGGAGAAAAAAAGTCAATATTTGTCATTTGAGTTTGAAAGCAAAGCACTTGTCTAAACCCTCGCTCTATTGAACAACTCAAATATGCCTCTATTCTTGATACCTGAGGCTAACCCCATTCAGCATTTATTGGCAATGACAACAAACTTTATTTATTTTGTGTTTAATCCGGCTCCACCGTTGGGACTTTGCTTTTGATACGTTCTCCTCGGAGAGACAGAGGGACGATGCCAAGCTCCTTTCTAATTAGACTGAATGAACATTTGCCCCGCTGATGTGGGACTCACTGCCTGCGACGCTACCATGCTATAAAGCGCCGCGATCCACTGAAAAGCAGAAGCTTCCATCATAAACCCTTCAGGATATCAGTGGTTGACATTTACAGAAAGAGAAAGAGGAGATTTAATTGTTTCTATTTTGCCGGCAGACGACTTTTGTTGGATGTAATTCAGCCTGAAAAGCCTCCCAGTGTTGGCATTTCATCTCAGTTATGTGAGCAAAATTGTTAAGCCGGTATGGATACACTGCAAAAAGTCAAAACCTTTCCAAGTATATTTGTCTAATTTTGTAATCTCAGTATCTCATTGCATACATCTCGTTACATCTCATTGATGTAAGACGAAAAACCACTGAGCAAGTTACATTTGTGTTACATAGAGAGAGATGGTGATGGAAAATTGTTTGGTAATCTCAATTATTTGACACTTATTAGACTTTTCTGGTTTTATCAACGTATCTGCTCATTAAGTCCTCACACACTTTATTATGCCAAAAAAAATCCAAGTTATCGAATATGACTTTCTCAATAGTCATGGTTAATGCCTCATCCTCTCTGGCCCCGTTCTTCATGTGGTGTCCCACATGGCTCAATCCTAGGCACCTTACTCTTTAGCATATACATGCTGCCACCGGATTATATAATAAACAGGTTCAGTCACATTTTACAATAAGAAATAGTGACTCAGAATGAGCTCAACCAAACAGACGAGCAGGAGATTAAAGGGTTAAAGACATAATTTATCTTAACATGCTTGATTATAACGTTCTAATTTTATTTAAAGTAAGAGATTATCTTAAATCAAGAACTGTCGTTAATATACAACTTTGGGAAAGTTCAATGTACCAGGAATGAATTGTTTGGCATTTAAGAAAAAAGAATAAAGCTACTTTTTAGGGGGTATAATACCTTATTTTACAGCATTACTGAGATGCTATTAACAAAATGTAGTTTAACATTACAATTTCCATCTAATTTTAAGATCCCTCTTATTTAAATATCACATCGTCTTTCAAGAAATCTTACCAAGCAAATTTTGCGGCAGATTTATTTATTTTGACTAATTACCTGCTCAGAACACTTTGGATCCATTACTGGTTTACTGGTTTTTGAAGGGTACATTTGTTTTTCCAGTGAATTCAGTGCTTCTGGTTATGCATGAGTGTGTTTTGAACCCGAAGACAAGCTCTGTCAAACCTCCAGATCCTAAAGATCAGTCTATTCTATTTGCTCTGAAGCAGCTGTTGACAATTAAATTCTGAGATGTGCCGTCAAACCGTCTCCCCTGTGTGGCGCCTTCCAACAAAGCGCTCCTGACTCGCACGCTGAGCTGGAATATCAATGAACAGCAGCAGCAGCCCCGGGTGCGAGGTAGGATATGCTGTGGCGTACACAGATAAGAACAAAATGTTCATTTTGCAGCCTTGTGTGAAAAATAATGTTGCCTCTCCGAGCACACGGACTGGAATGCAAAAAAGTAGACTGCAGGGTTTATTTAGTGTTGCCTAAAGACAAACGTGAAGATAAAGATAACGTATACAGTCCACTGCCGTGACCTTCTCCTCATAGATCTCCGATGTTCCACTATTGTCCAGAGAGAAATTCATTCACAATGTCCGAACCCAAAATCCCAGCAACTTAGTCCCACGCTGTCATCCCCAACGGTAGACAGTATCCTCTGAAAAGACCCCAATCCCCTGCATTGTACAAGCAATTTCACTGATTGGTGACAAATTAATCTCAGAAAGTCTCAATCTAACTATTTCTATGAAATCAGCAATAGAATCCCAAGATCGGATCCAACCGTGACTCAATAAAGGAGGTAAATACACTTAACCAGTTCTTTTTAGGAGGATCAGTAATAATGAAGTGAGGTGACTGAACGTGAGGTGTGAGGTGAATGTGAGGACTTAATGAACAGAATTATGTAAGTTCGTACAACCAGAAGTCTAATAAGGGTCAGATAGTTCACAGTTTCTCAAACTCACTGAAAAGTTACTTACTCAGTGATTTTGTCTTCATCAATGAGATGTAACGGGATGTAAGCGATGAGATATTTTTATTATAAATGAGACAAATATACATGGAAAGGTTTCAATCATCTATTCTTCTTCAATCTATCCATCTCTTCTTCTTCAATCTATCAATCTCTTCTTCTTCAAGCTCTTCCAGATTATTGATAGCCTCGGAATGAAAAAGAAACATGTAATCAAGCGTAATGAAGAGCTGGTCACTGCGTGACTGTTCCAGGCGGTTTCGTTTTTCATGGACGACGGCGGCCTACAAAGTGTGTTTCTGTATCAGCTGAAGACTCAGCCGAGATAAATGGAAGAAAGGCATTTAAGTAGGACACGTCTGCTTCAGAAGCAAAATGTCATGAGCGAGCGAGGGAGGTCTGTTGAATAAGGGAAGACACAGGAGGACAAATTGAGTTAAATAAAAGGCAAAAAACAGAATGGGGATTTAAAAAAGTCCAGAAAGATACGAGCGACATGACCTGCGTTTAATTATGAAGGCTAGACAACCTGGTCAGAGCATCTCCAGAACTACACAACTGGTTGGGTGGTACCGGTGTGCAGTGAACACTCAAATATACTAAGTATTATTGAGTCCAAAGTGTGACTTGGAAGAACTTAATTTGAAAGGAAATTTGAAGAATGTTCAAATCTGGAATTTCACTTTTTTGTACTGTAAAAATCAAATTGTAGATTAACTTCCAAAATGATTTATTTCATCAAGTATTTCTGTGTCTAACCTATTAATTTAAGTTGTAAATACTTAATTTAAGTGTTCTATAAGTTTTATATAACATCTTTTTCGAAGGTAAAATTATGAAAAGGTTTTTTTTTTTTGAGTGTTTGGGGTCTTATCATGCACTGCAAAAAATTGTTGATAAATTTAAAGAAATCACATCAGCTAGTAACCTAAATCAAATGAAGTCTTTTCAAGACTTCAACTCATTATTTTTCAGTTCTATATTAATTGAGTTGAGGGTTACCAGTTGAAGTATTCTTTTGAGTTCTTTTTACAGTGTGATCCCACCACAGTCATCTAAGAAAGGACAACCAGGGAAGCGGTGATAAGGTTATGGGTGCCCTGACGGTGAAGGCTACCACCGGAGCTACTGTAGCAAAAACCGATGTCGGTTCTGACACACACTATATGCAGCAAAGAAACAGGAAGATTTTAATGTTGTGGCTGATGGGTGTATGGCGCCCTTCTCAGGGTCTCACTTGAAGATGTCTCCTGAAAGAATTAAGTCAAAAATAAGGATCAAAGCGGTCCTCTTTACTCCCAAAAGATGACATTTTACACTAAAGAGCCTTTGCCGTGAGCTACGCCTCATTTTATAGCAATATTTATCATATATCATAAAAATGTATATATCTGTATATACAGACATATATATACACACATATATATATATATATATAAAATAAGTAGATCAATCATTTTCATGAATTGTGAGAACAAAAGAGTTTAGTACAAGGAAACAACTTCATGGTGAGTTAGCATTAGCATGACTCAGCGTGTTTTCTAGCGCCCACAGAGGATGAGCTGAGAAATGAGCATAAAGGCCAAATATAAGTGAGGAAGGCAGAAAGGGAAGCAGCGGCTCTCACTGTCAGACGGCGGTGAGCTGGGATTCACACCGGGATGCTGTCAGTCACATGACCACATTAAATACGGTAGGACTGTTATCTGCTTCTCACTCTGCTGACTGTCCTCTCTGGGCCACTCACAGTTATTTGGGAGCTTCCTCTTCAGGAATAAAGATTTTTCAGTGCAGCTTCTGGGCTTTCATTGATAATCAAGCGTGGCAGGTTGAAGAACCGGTGAGCTCAGGTCAGGAGTCTCCCACAGGGTTTGTACATGCCGATTTACATTTATTGAAACCTGGACTTTTCATAACTGACGCTAAGCTGGATTACGGTATAAACTCTGTCACTCACGACTGGATTGACCACCCACTAACCAAGATGGTGGGTTTTTCCTTTCCCTGGTGTCGGTTGTACTTGACAAGATGAAGAGTAGAAGTCCTGATGAGGGATTGAATCCGGTGCACGCTGTTAAAACTGTAACTGGTGTCTACCTTCAAAGCAGATGGTGGATCATCTGACTAAATCAGACGAACGGTTGAGAAATTAATGGAAAACATTTGGAGATAAAGCTCCCCCTAGTTTCAGAAATATGAACCGAAAATCCATCCCAAAATCCATCCAGTTCTTCCTCGCACTAACGTCTATGTGGGTCTTAACTTTGAAAAAAATCAGTAAAACTGCTTTTGAATTATCGTGTTCACATGAAGGACCTGTGGCAGATATGGTGGAGGTGGCGGCGGCGGCTGATGATTCAACAACATCCCCGACTTTTCGGGGATGAACATAAATATATGTAATAGGATGTTTTTGCAAACATTCATGGGTAAACATCCGTACAACTCGAGTCACACGTTCACTGAATCTCCTGCTTCTTTCGTGAAAAACACATTCCTGCTCCAGACGGATCAAAGGCATGAAGTTCCTCACCTGACATTATGCAGGTGTTTATATATAAGCATGCGAGGACAAAAGTGGAGTCTGTTATATTACGTCTATTTTACCGCCGCTGCAGCTACAACATCACAGCTTGAGCTTCAGTCACCCTCAGCCGCCAAACTCAGATTTCCACATTCATGCCGGCGCGGTCGGTCGAGGCGGAAATAATCTCTCAAATACTTACTATATTTTTCTGCAGTACATGTGAACATATAGTAGATGTGAATGTGTGTGTGTGTGTGTGTGGGAGGGGTCTAATCTAGTCTTAGAAGAGAGGAAAGGTCCCTCCTGCCTCCTGGACTCGAGTCTTCGGAGTCATTCGATCAGAATCTTCAGTTTCTCAGTGAGATGGTTTGTCTGCAAATGTTAACAAAAATAAATAAATATGCATGGTGTTCGATTCTGTTTTAAAAATGTTTGTTCTCATATATTCTCCATCGCTGTAAAAAAAACAGGCGTGTCCATTATCAGCATCTTAATCCCTTTGATCCATCTTCAGCCTCTCGCTGGTTATCTCTCTATTTGTCCACCTCTCTACAGTATGAGCTGTATTTCTGCTGACGCCACACCTGCACCTCCCTCCCTCCCTCCCCGCTCATCTACGGATGGGAGAACAGAGACCAGGCGCCCCCGATGGCCTCGCTCCCACAGCCAGGATGACTAATAGCCCCTGCAGGCCGAGAGACCACGGAGGTGAGACGCAAAGGTGAGAGAGAGAAGATAAAGGGCGACATCGTCTCGACACGGCCTGTAAAGCTCTTTCTGTCGGGGTGGGCTACGGCTGCTTCGGGCTCCATTCACGCCAAGATGGTGTAATTTAATTCCTTTGTGTCTAACGTAGACGGGCAGAATATAACCGACCCGCGACGGGATTCTGTCTGGAATTAAAGTCTATTACAGCATATTGGCACGTGGTTCTGACATGAGCTTGAGGAGTGACTTTGGTTTGCAGATTCGGTGTTAAAACCCGACTTTACACTCAAATTGAGGCAAAAAGTATGACAAAGAATTAAAACTGTGTATTATATAAGACTCGCATAATTCCAAGCAACAGTTTGGGTTTATGGAACGGAAAATGATTTTCATATTGGCAGTAATGTAATAGAAAAATCTTATTTATACTGACATATTTCTATAATTGTTTACAATAGAATTAAAATAGGCTGTCAACCCTGACAGCAGGGTTATATCCCCAAAAAGCCACCAATCCCCTGCGTTGTACAGTGTATCCCCTGATTGAACTCCTCAAATTATATGTGAAGTTATGTCCAAATTATTTCTAAGCTTTATTTAGAAGCCTATTATTTATTAATATTATTATTATTATTATTATTATTGTTCCCCCCTACTGAGTAAAATATGAGCTATTCAAGTAAAATACAAGTAAAAGTAAAACACAAGATAGTCTCTTCCAGATGATTCAGAGCCACCAAATTATGACTAAATCGGGTCACCGGTGGAGAAATTCTGGCCTGAAGATATTTGGATATTAAGCAACCCAAAGTGTTGGAGATATACAATCGACATCTCCCAAAATCAATCCAGTTCTTCCCCCACACTTAAGTGTATGAGGGTATATATACTTTTAAATGATCACACCAAGAATCCACGGCGCTGGCATTGAAGATTCTAGAACATCCCAGACTTTTTGGGGACATGTTCAATCGGTTCTGTATCTGTTTTTTTTATGGTAATTAATGTAATAAATTAAACTATGACGACACAAACATCACTACCACCAGTCTAAGTAGCTGTTCTGACATATTTTGAGCTCCAGTAGTATATTCTATTATATATGATCACTTCCATAAATACCTTATCATTTACTGCTTTGGCTGCGATCACTGGTATCGAACAGAATTCTTGAATTACAGAATAACCAATATGGACATATATCCCGGCGTCGGTGCGATAAGGGTCGGTCCCTGAGGTGCCTTCAAACGTATTTATGACCGGGAATAAAAAAATTCACATCTAACCAGATGAAAAAGGATTAAGATACTGGCGCTGAAAATGGATCATATTTGAGAGCGGCATTTGCATGAGATTAGTTATTATCAAGGGGACTTCTCTCTGGAGGACATGGAAGATCCACACAAGATTAAAATCCCTGATGATCTGTGCTATTATTACAAATCCCAGCCCGTCGTCCTGGTAATGTAGTCCTGTGAGAATGGAGCATTACTCCACACCTCAGCCCCCGCAGCAGACTTTCTGAAGGAGTGGAGGATGTGCATGCTTAATTACATTGTAATAACTGTGTAATAAAGGGTAATAAATGTGTAATACACTTGTAATGCCATATATCTCATGTTTTCTTTGAACTTGCATGAATGACAACGAATACCTGCCATAATCACATTTATTAACCTCTTTAAAATTCTGCTCGCGGTGCAAACAGCCACAATGTTTATTAATACTAAATGGTTTCATCATTGAGGTTTGCCACTCATTGGATTACAGTCCTGTTGTCTTACAATGTAGGAATTTCAATTTGCAGCACGGCCATCAACACGCCGCAGCAGAGCTCTCACTTTCTTACTTGAGCACCTCGTCTGGCCTTTAAAGACAGGCTGTAAAACAACCGCAGAACGAGCAGCGGAGAAACCCGGATAGCCTTCATAAACAATCACAGGGGCAGAATTACTCTGATGGTAATGGCATTGGACTGCAAGTCACAATTTATCTGACATTATATAAACAAGAGCGGCTCGATGGCTTGTTCACACTTAGCTTGTTGTGAGGAATGCGTGACACAAGAACTTCAATCGCCTGCAGCTTCGGGACACAAGCCCTCTTAAGCAGATGTTTCACTTTACAAATCTGCATTAGCAACAGTGGGATCGCCTTCGATGTCCTGATCCACACCACAGTGAGTGAGCACTGTACGAAGGGCGTGTTATGTAAAAAGAAATGTGCATAGAGCAGGTGAATACTTAACACTTTTTCATCTGTCTTCTCAAGAGGGGCACCGATCAATGGGCCAGCTAATTGATCGGACTAGTTTGAAGAAATCAGCCACCGGCTGAGGCGTCTCACTGAACGGATTCTGTGCTGGCGGCTCCACGCTAGCGCCGTGCACGTCCGCCAAGCATGAGCTACCACAGCTCCAAACGTCTCGCAAGTAAACCAGAAAACACAAAGCTCACAAAAACCCCCAACATAGAACATACAACAAACTGAACGAGGAGTACAAAGTTTAATTTACACTTAATGTCGTACAATTGGTTTAAGAAACGTACGGCGGAGAGGACATTCATTTCAACAGGTCAGAATACGTACACAACGCCGACCAGCGTTAATTCCACTGTAATCCTTCAAAATAAGAGCACTTAAAATCCATTACTCGTGATTGTAAAACTTTCAAGAAAAAAAATCGTAATCGTCCAAAATCGGTATCGGCCGGTTAGACTTATAAATATAAATAAGAAAATCGTATTTATTATTTATAAACATCAGTCTTTAGTCTTCTCCATATGAATCGTTATGAGGTCCGGCAATAAGAATGGGGGGCTTAAATGATTGGTGACTAGTAGTGCAGCCTCACACAATGTGAACATTTAACACATTAAGAAAACATTCTGCAAAAAACCACAACACAACAAAAACATTTCCAGAGGACTTTTTAAAAGGTTGAAAGATGGACACGCTTTTAAAATGATTCATTTAAAGTACGGAGCAGACACAATACACAAACTTTTCATCTGTTGTTTTCATCCACCGTGCCTCATATTGTTAACGCTTCTCTTAACTCTCTGGTTCCTGCGGTCGTGTGTCTCAGAAAAAAAACTCAATAAGCATCGAGAAAACAACATATCAACTCAATAATGACTAAATCCCACATAGAATCCAAAAGCTGCAGTAAAAAAAAAGGTGTATTATACCTGCTGAAGAAGTCTTTTATCCACCATCACCCATATTGACTACTGCTGTCACCATGGTAACGTGTTCACGCCGCTCATCAGAGCGTCAGCCACAAAAGCAATTTGTGCCTGTTTCAAACCTTGATTGAAGCAGAATCTGATGCAATTATCACTAACGGAAACTTCTTGATCTTCCACGATCTCCTGATCTCTAATCAACGCGGAGAAAATGACAGTAAACCAACTTTTGTTTAGTCATTATCTCCATAAAACCATCATTCGTGATAGCTTAGCGTAGCTTACTGTGTGTTTGAGGTCCTCATTAAGTTTGTTTGTTGTTTTCACCTTGTTTATTGAGGTTTTATTCTGAGTCACATGACCACTCCCACTCAAAGCAGGGACATTTACAAGAAGTCCCCACTTCAGCGAATGGTTTGGCACATAGGTTATTAGTCCGGTCCTCAAATTGGAGATTTCAAGAAACACTAATGAGGTCCGACTCAAAAACAGAACGAGGACGGATGAATGTGAATATTGAATAGTCAAAAAAACGTAAATGATGGCGTATGTTCTGGAAGACTTTGAATTTCAATGGGTCAGTCGTCTTGGTGACCAACAGTAACTCAAGCAGACACGGGATAAAGACGAGGCCCAACCAGACAAGGACCAAAGAAGAACCATCGCAGGAATAGAAGTTCTGAATAATTCATTTTGACTGTCCCCTCTTCAGAACTGACAGGTCCAATGTTTAAATGATGACTGGCCTGAAGGAACCCGAGATGCTTCATCCAGAAAAATAGTCAGGCATGTAAATTAAAATCAACGGGGGGGGAAGGAGTCGAACATGCACACACTCAGAAACACACCAGACACAATCAAGACAAATACGGAAGCTGATGAATAAATAAGGCAGAAGAACCATCTAAAAATAGCTCAGCCCGGAGAGAAGCCTTCACTGAACATCCTCCTCTGAGCTGCTGTCGCCTCCATTCAGTGGTCACCGGAAGGAATGGGGAGTTTACTGTCATCCCTCCAGATGTGTGTGCTTCTGTGTGTGTGTGTGTGTGTGTGTGTGGGGGGGGCGGCAGAAGAGACGGAGGAAAGTGAAGTCAAATTAAAGGAAATGAAGGAAAAGCACGTGGAAGAGGAGGTTCTGGGATCGTGGCCGATTTAATGATAGAATTCGGATGGGTTCATTTTTTTTTTTTTTGTCGGTTCAGGTTTTTAGTTTTCTTTCCTGAAGCGTTCCTTATTTCTTTGTTCCATTTTAAGTTCAGTTGGTACATTTAAAGTTGATAGACTTCACAAATATATCAACAAGATAACAATAAGAATAGAATAAAACTGTCAATCCGTAAATCTCCCTGATCAGTGTTTGATGTGGATCAGGCTTTGAGAAATGTGAAGCCTGAATAGATGTTTAAACTTTATTTCTTTTAATCAGCGCCCCTCAACAGCACCTTCGTTTTTCGTTGTTTAAATGTTACATTGTACACTTCAACTGTGAGTCATTACACCTTCACCACCTGTTTGCATCTCAGACGCACATTTTTGCGTGAAAATTAATCCTGTCTTCTTTTTTTTTTAGTTCTATTGTTTTCTTTGTGACATGAAGATTCAAGCTGAAGAATCAACACTAATTATCTGTTCATACTGTTTCAGAATATAAGCAACTTATTTCAACATTTTCAGAAAAATGTAGCTCCTACTACTACTACCACTATTGTTTTCACAGTGACTCCTACTACAACTACTACTATTGTTATCACAGTGACTCCTACTACTACTACCACTATTGTTTTCACAGTGACTCCTACTACTACTACTACTATTGTTATCACAGTGACTCCTACTACTACTACTACTATTGTTTTCACAGTGACTCCTACTACTACTACTACTATTGTTTTCACAGTGACTCCTACTTCTACTACTACTATTGTTTTCACAGTGACTCCTACTACTACTACTACTATTGTTATCACAGTGACTCCTACTACTACTACTACTATTGTTATCACAGTGACTCCTACTTCTACTACTACTATTGTTTTCACAGTGACTCCTACTTCTACTACTATTGTTATAACAGTGACTCCTACTACTACTACTACTATTGTTATCACAGTGACTCCTACTACTACTACTACTATTGTTATCACAGTGACTCCTACTTCTACTATTGTTTTCACAGTGACTCCTACTTCTACTACTACTATTGTTATCACAGTGACTCCTACTACTACTACTACTATTGTTATCACAGTGACTCCTACTACAACTACTACTATTGTTATCACAGTGACTCC